>JASMMZ010000008.1:13943154-14068533 GCA_038502455.1 Anisogramma anomala | reverse complement strand
AGAGTGGGGGGGATTAGAGTTGGCTCAGGTGTGAGGAGGTCGAGTGCTGGAGTGGCGAGCAGTCGTCCAGTCGTCGCTCGTGGATAGACTCGGGTTGAACCGCTGCTAGGAGACAAGGGTGCAGTGCAGTCTGTGTAGAATGGCGGCACTGGTCTTCACAGCCTTTGTTGTGTGTTACGTTGGTTGATGCGGGTGGTAGGTATGTTGGCAGGTCATGACGTTGGGAGGAGGTGGAGGATGTGGGCACCTGGAGAGTTTCAGAGGGCAGGCTAACATCAATCCCTGAACCCTGCTGTAGACTCGTCCAAGATCATGTTGGACTTCGTGTCCAGGCAACGCCACGGAGCAGCGTTTGGCATCAGCATGAGCCCCTTCCATGTTGTTTTATATTTTCAAGCACTTTTTTCCCTCGTCTGCTGCTACATATCCTCCCTTTCCGTCCTGTCATCAAAATAGGAGAGGAACCACTGGCCACAGAATACTTTCAAAACCATGCCATGCTGCTGCGTCCATGCGGCACCAAGGCATATTGGCAAGTGGTATACCATACTACCCGTACCCATGGAATACTTGTACCCCTGGAACACTTCCCGCATTAAAACCCTATCACTATACAATAACAACAATTTAATTTTTGAAATGCTTATATACAAATAATAGTAAGGACATGTACGTTGGAAGCAGGAGCATTTAAATTTTAAATTTAGCAAAGCAGTGAATACTGCAAGGTGTGGTAGGAAAAAAAGTAATAAATGGGTTTATATTCAAAGCAGCCTTCTTATCGATCTTGACTTTCTCCATATCAGAAACTAACATGATAGGTTTTCTACAACAGAGTGGAATTTGGTACTGGTAGAAATAGAATTTTTTAATAGTGGGTTTTTGATAATACAAGTTTCTATAGAGTACTAAAGCTATGCAACTGCTACTTTACTTTTTTTTTATGTGGATTAGCATGTGCTATCCCACCTAATATCCATTACTATCGCTGGTTTCTACATTGAACCCTTATTCAATCAGCTCTTTAATCTTAGTATTAGTTATTTTACTTTTTTTAATTAATTTAACATTTTAAATCTTACTTTCTGTTATAGTACTGTATACATTCAATCTTCCTAACGTCCAGTACTTAACCATTCAAACTGAAGTTTTGCCGAGTATGAAAATATTATTATTATGAATGATAACCAAAAATTGTATCAGTCACGATAATAACAATCTACTAAAATATATTAGCTTTGAAAGATGACATAATACATCAAGTTATAGAATAACCCGTAAATCGAATTGTTTAATAGGGGTTTGAAAACGAGATTATGAATCAGTGAATGGAATAAACACCAAGATAATGACAAAAAGCTTTATTTATCCGACTAACATAGCTTGTAATTAGAGATCAGAAGTTAGTGCAAGAGAATACATTTAATATATTTAGGTACTTTAACAGTAGTCATCTTGTAATGCTACATTTATTTTCATAGAACCGTCCCTATTAAATTAATACTATCTTTAATTTATATTCACGGATTATCTTTGAGGTAAGTTCTCCGATAAATTCATATTTATTTAAATGTTCACAAAATTAAAATCGAGATATTACAAAATCGAGTAAAACTTTGCATTTTATATATAATGATGTAGGTCAGAATTTCATAAATACAACAACTTAATCAATATATCATTGACTTTATATAGGAATTTTAATACGTAGTATAACGCTTTTTCGTACTGAAAACTCATAAACTTCACTTATACTTTCTGTTACTATTATTATAAATTTAATATGTATACTAACAAGAGATAACAACTCGTCTTAATAGCTTACGCGCCCTTTCAATTAAAGCGTAATACATCACTGAAAAAGATTCCCAAACACACGACATAAAAATTAACAAGGCTTCAACGACAAAATTAAATATATATAGTTATACATTGAGTACATTTGTGTATATAATGACCGATTAGTTGTATAAACATAGACTATATTTCTATTTGTATTTTAGATGCGATTATCAATCTAATTATTTGCGTAATTATATACTTAATTGTTTTTTGATTGTGGTTATATATGTAATGATATGTGCAACTATATAATTAATCGGTGGTTTTATACCAATTATTTGTAGGACTATATATCCATACTTATTCTTAATAACACGGGTTTTTATCTTACTGTTTTAAGGAATTGATTTTGTTAGAGGCTAAATTTGATGTATTATACTGATTTGAAGCTAATAAAGTAAGGGTGTTAATTTTAAACTTTTTCATTCACAGCATCTACACTTATCTTACATACTATTCAAAAGATTACCGCGTTTTTAGCGTTAGAAAAAGTGGAGAATTTTACTAGAAGGAAGAATATCACCTATTCAATTAATTTTAATGGACGACGAATTTTATAAACATGAAATTGAAAAACTAAATAGCCAGGAGTAAGACTGGGAAACTTATTGAAAAAATAACATTAATTTTTGCACATTGATTTTTAGACATCAGAATATTTCTTAATTTTTTAAAGGATCAACTGTTTTAATAATGCTACAAACGATAGCTTATTCTAAAAATGAAATTACAGGTATTAAATCAATTAATATCAGCACCATGAAAACTAAATATGGCGTTAAATAGTTGATTAAGTAATAATATAATAAGGTAAAAGCAACAATGAACATATAATAGTGAAAGATTTACATTATAGCAAAAAAAAAACAATATAAAACCAAACGAAATGTTAAATGTATAGTAAATTTTCCAAGGCAAGTTCATATGCTAATTATAGGCTTATCGACATATATAATCTTAAAAAAATAAACATTTAACAGCGGTGGTGTTAGAAGCTGCTTAGTGAGTCACAGTTAATTATAATACTTTACAAAGAGTTTAGGATAATTCCTAAAAATACCCAATGTATCTACTTGTTCAAACTTGAATTTTTAGTTATATGAACTTAGAATCTTTACAATCATTTGCTAAAATATAACTACAAATATATGACACTGATGAAACCACTAAAAGAGATAATGAATTCGAAGTCCTATTAACTGCAACTGCAAGGACACTGTTGAAATAGTATTACATGCAGTGCAGTAGGTCAACTTTACTTACAGTAAAGTTAACCGTATTGCAAGTATATTGCTTTGTATGGACTTACCGCATTAGGTGTAAGTCGAGTGCAGTACGTTGCACTTCACTCTAGGGTACGGGCTAAGCACTTGTCCATACAAATTACAGTGCAGACCAGCTAGCGGTCTGCCAAACCTAAAACAATACATCCACCATCTGACTACTGCAATACTACTGTTACTTCAAAGACCAATCGAATCGACAACGTTGCAACGTCTAAGGCCTACTAATACTAATCAGTGGTTTTTTGCTTATTAGGTTAACCACAGATAAGATAAGTAAAAGAAGAAGCTATTTTCCGGTTACGCTCTACGTCAACAACGGCGGCTAAGGCAGAGAAAAAAATTCTTATGAAAGGCCTCTACTGCTACATCGGTTTTTACGGCAGTAAATGAAGAAGACTTTTAAGTTGCGGCGGTTTTTACGATAGCTTGGGGGTAATGATGGTATCTTTATCGAAAACAATAAGAAATCTTTATCAATCTTTTTAAAGATGTTAAGATTAATTGTCAGAAGTCTTAATATACGGTAAGTTGGCAAACAGCTAAATTAGTACTATTACAGGTGCTACTACTGTAAAAACGACTAAGTCTCTACATCAAAAACAATAACCTTCAACCTTCATCACTACTAACGACCTCCAACCTTATACTTTACACCAAACCTTTACACTACTTTACTCTTTTCACTTTTTTCGCTACTTTAATTGTTAAGTTCGCTGCTTTTAATGAAAACACCAAGTTACGCCGAGAAAGCTACGTTGCGCGACCTTATGCCAAGTTACCAAGTCGCCAAATTCCCCCGCGACTTCACACCAAAACACTAAGCTTTTACGCTCAAAATCACCAAGTCTTCCGCCTTATACGCCAAATACAAGCCAAAACGCCAAGATAACTACCGTAAGCCCTTACTTTCAAGCTATTACTAACCCTGTCAGGAAAGAAGTAATTAAAAGCCTCGATTACCTTTTTGGCAAACACTATAACCACGACCTTTGGGGATACAACGTTAATAAGAAGTTAAATAAAAAACACCTGAACAACTTCGTTGGCTGTTATATTATTATGTAAAACGGCGGCGAAAAACTTAACTGCGGTAACCGTATCTTTCGTAAATACCGTGAGTTTTTCGAAGACTAAACTACAAATATGTGAAAGAGAGTTTAGAAAACCGTTAAATCCAAACTAAAGAAAAAACGTAAACGTCGAGAAATTTACGTACTAAAAAAAAGCTTTACAAACCTAGTAAAAACTTTATTATTCTAACTCAACTTAAAAAATACCCTTAAGACCTACGACTTAAAGAAAAGAGAGTTAAGGAATCTTACCGCCCCTATACGCGATTTAAAAGACCTTCCCTTTAATTTCAGTTAAGTTAAGCCTTTTTACGCGTTAATAATAAGGAACCTATTAACTTGTTCAGTAATTTAATGCTTTTACGTAATAGCGCGAAGTACGTTTTTGGCGGCAGAAAAGCACGCGAAATAAGGGCTAATAATACGGCCAAAGGTATTAACGTCGACGCTTTATACCAGTTAATTAAACAAGATCGTCAGGTCTTCCAAAATACTCAAGTACCTATCAACCTTTAATATAATCGCTAAACATTTTAAAAACCTTTTCCTTTCCGGCCTACCTATATATGAAAGCCGACCATAAGTCTTACCATAGGACTATACCCTTCGAGCCAGGCGATTGACAATTACCTTTAGTACCGTGCTTCGGAACCTCTAAGGTTTAAACCGCCAGGAAATATCAACTAAACTTAAGATAACTATCGTAACTTTCTTTTAAGATCTGTTAAGATAATTAACATTAATTATAGGTTGATAATAAACTTCGCCAAGATTTGAAAGAACATAAAAAAGTATAATGAAAAGCTTTATAACCTTTTCTATACCAAAATAATACATTTTCTGAATATTTACAAGTAGATGGAAATTCTACCTTTTGGTTTTCACTTACTATTTCCCGGAATTCATACAGTCTATGCCAAGGACTACTACTTAACCTTTTTAACAAACGCCACTATATTTAGCGAAATCTACAATAATATGAAAGACTACTTCGAACACGACATCCACTTTACGTAATATTATACAGATTAGGCCACTATTCGGTAAACTATAATAGTGGCAAAGAAAAAAAAGAAGTAATTCCTAATATATATTTTTAATTGAATGCTTGATAAATTGATAATATATTAGATAAAATGGAAAAGGCCTACTTTAGCGAAGCTACATTTTGCGAATAGATACGAGCAGCTGTTATGGGCGTTAGTAAGTTCTAATACGCCTTATAATGTTTAAATGCCACTTGTAGAGGCTTTTTAAGCCAGTTGCGTTTCTCGTTTATTACCATAATGACACACATACTAAACTCGCTCGGTATGTATTTCTTAGCCGGTAACTTCCTTAATATAAATAAGGAAAACCTTATGGTGGTTAACTATATCGACCGCAAATACAGGCGCCTATAACACCTAAGGTCAAGTTTATTAACCTCGGCCTCAAATTGGAGGCAAAACTTACGCTAGCGTTAATAGGATTTAGGCGGACCTGATAATTGTAAATACTATCATTATAATAATGGAAAAGAATATTGGATTTATGGTAAGGTCAGCAATTAGTCAACTTGCTACCCCCCCGCCGAGATTAACAATAGGAAAATAATATACTACGTTTAGTACTCTACTGCTTCGAAACAAAATTACTTAAACCAAATTACAAATGTTAAAGGTATTAAGCCAATTAACGTTACCAACGCTTTTAAAAAAATTAAGTAATACGAAGATACTGCTTCTAATACGATAGCCTAGTAACTAACCGACTATATCTTTTTGTACCGTTTAAGTGGTGAACACCTTTACCTTTACCCTAACCATGTTCCTGATCCCTTATATATCTTTAAACTCTGCGATTGTTATGCAGATTATACGTTTTAGAGTATTATACCAGATATAGAGGCAACAAGGTATTTAAAAATAAGCTATTCGTAATATGTTACACTACGGAAGGAAAGTACTATAACCACTAGAATTTATTGTCACGATACGAGAAAAGCTAAAGTTAGCTTTAGCTTAGAGGAATTATTATCGTTACTAAAGATAATCATAGTTTAAATTGTTATGAAATCAATTACGATTTATGTTCTTAAGTCCTCTACTCCTTTCTTACTTTATTTAAAGAATACAAAAACCCTCAATATTAACGTGGACGTTAATGCAAACAAGCTTGTTAGAAATGGCCAAAGGTTTTTACTCGCCTTAAAATAGGGATACCTATGGTTTTATTTTTAAGGTTCGAAGGTAGTGGTATTAAACCTAACGGAGCCGGAGATACGTAAACTATACCGGTGTTTTAAATACCTATTTATTAACAAACTATATAAATTTTTTAAGTTTATAAGATATAATGATATGAAATACTTTCCCCTAAAAGCTATTAAAAGGTTTTGCCACCATTGTTAAGCGTATATTTAAACGACTCGGAAATTTAATTTTACATTAAAAAAAATAAGAACTTTAATTATAAAATCTTTATTAATGTATATTATTGGGATAATAGGCCTGTTTTTTTACCTCGGTAACTTCTTAACTTCTTTTTACGAAGTTAAGTTTTTAAAGTCTCTTTCGTCAGAGGATACGTGAGAAACGTTGAGGATATTATGGATCAACACGTACCTGCATCCGCTTAACGTCGT
Organism: Anisogramma anomala; assembly: GCA_038502455.1. NCBI lineage: Eukaryota > Fungi > Ascomycota > Sordariomycetes > Diaporthales > Gnomoniaceae > Anisogramma > Anisogramma anomala. The sequence goes on along the minus strand of JASMMZ010000008.1, from coordinate 14,061,709 downwards.
CATCAACAATACCGGTACTAAATTTATGGCGGTGAAGTTTTAAGAAAATATCAAAATAATGGGTATTTAGTACAAATAGGTACCTGTGAAAATCCACTAAAGTATGAGAAAGGTTAAAAGGGTACACGCCCTACTTCGCCGAATGTATAATATCCTTACGTTGAAAATTAGAAGTTTTATGGATCCGGTGGCACGTTTACAAATAGAAGTAAAGGGTTTAAACGATATTGTGGGCGTTAATGGCCTGGTGCTAACGCTGTTGGTCTTTGAAGCGTATCCATACCTAACGAGTGAATCTCCGCTTTTGGCAAGTACTTAAAAACGTGTTACGACTTACAAAAAAGCCTTAAAGGAATTATGAAGGGAATAGGTACGCCGCTAAATCAATAACGCCCTTAACACTAGAAACGGGCCTATAATAATCGATGTATTTACTTTGCTATTGTAAAGTGAAGTCTTCATATAGCAGGAGTCGAGAAAATAAGAGGAGCTATATAAAATATTAAATATCGTAAACTTTAAAGTAGTTGTTAAAACTACTAACGGTTTTGTATCCTTTCGAATTACTTAGGTTAAACCTTATATTAGAGTTACTAACAATAAAGACCCTTAAGTTAAACGACCGAGTTAATACAAACTTCCCCTACCCATTATCAATAAGCTAATAAAACGCTATCGGCATGGATGACCCCTGAGAAAAAGAAATATTAAAGAGGAGGAATACATACCAGACCGCATTTATAATATTGTTTAGGTAAATAGAAAAGAGAAGGATAACGAAGACTTGGTATTAAAGCTTTAGGTATAAGGAATTATTAAAACTTTCGGAAAACCTTCTGAAAAGAGCGATAAAATCAAAATCGACGGGTTATTAATTCGAAATGTGGTATAATTTGTATTAAAGGTTAACTTTAATCTTTAGGACCCTAATATTACGATTTTCAGATCGAACATTATTTACGAGGTTAAGGGTAAGATTACGGGGCGACCTTCTAAAAAATTACGATTGATCGTTTAAGGATACGGCGATAAAGTCAGGAACTTAATCTTTCCGTAGTCGCTAACGATTTAGAAGATTAACTAACGTCTAGTAATTACCCTAATAGTAAGTTTTCTAATTAGAATTAAAGGCAAGTTTACACTTAATATCCGTGATATTACGTAAGCCTATATATAGTTAACAACAGATTTATAACAGATTATACTATTAAAGCTGTTATGAAAACTCCGTAACATTTACTCACTAAAAATAGTATTATGGTATGTTAAATCATTATATAGATTAGCTAAAATAAAAGTTTATTAGTTTTTGACTTATCAATTATACTTTAAATTCCAGTTACTTATAAAGTCTTCAATATAAGATCCGTACTTATTGGTAACGTAAACAAAACTTCCTCATAATATTAATATAAACTAACGATACTTTTTTCGTCAGAACGGTTGGCTTTATAATACTGAAATAATAAGCGATTGAGGAGTTTAAATTTTGAAATTATAAGTCGGTAATGAAGTTAACGGAAAACAATTAACTTAATTTCAATAAATCGTTGATTCGTATACTTGGTGTTATTACCGGCTTAAGCTTCCTTCAAAAAGGTTACGGAGCTATTTTTACTATAATCGACAAGACTAATAAGGTTAGTACTTAACGGTACTTGGAATAACGTATACATAGCAACTATATGACCACTCTATACCAACCGAAAGCCTTATACAATTTATCCATTATGGTACAATTACAAATACTAACAGATAAAAACTTTAATCGGCTGAATAAGAGGTTGGAGTAAAGAATACGAAACCTGAACCGTAAAATTAATATAATACCAATTGATCTTTTGAAAGTTAAGTTGATAATTTTTACAGACGGATCTTCCGCAAATAACACGGACTTATCTTTATAAATCGTCTTTTTAATAACCCTCGTTAACGAATATAAACGGGAAAACCAGTTCAGTATTGTCGGTAATCTAATATACTAAACTTCTATTAAATATAAAATGATTATAAAAATCGTATTAACTTTAAAGGTTTATAGTACAATAATAGGCTTTAATGTAGGCATAACATTGTAAAGGAACACTTAAACTTATCATCAAGCATCTAAAGTTTCCCTTTATCCCGATAGTAATCTGTACCGATTCAAAAAGTCTTTTTAAATACCTATTAAAGCTTGGAACCACTAGTGATAAGCGCCTGATGATCGACGCAATTGCATTTCATCAAACCTATAAAGGAAATGAGATTAAAAGGTTCCGATAAATCGACGGCAAAGATAATCCTACTAATGTCATAACGAAGGCCATGCTAAATAAAGCCTTAAAAAATTGTAGACAACAACAAGCTAACTATACGTATCTAGGGTTACGTAAATTGGCTGCCCGGAAAGCCCAAATCACGTAACGGCGGATATTCTGGCAGATTAAAAGACTTCCACGGGATTAATGATGGTAATCTATTTAAGTAGTACAGTTAAAGTAGCGGAAGAACTTTTTGTGGGAGTTGATAAACTCGGATCTCGGAGCAGCGGGGCAATTGAGGCCAAATGGGGTTAATTTGCATACAATTGGGTACAATATAGTATGGAAGTCAATTGGAATTGACAGGAGGTAAGAAGTCGCTGTTTAGCACTAACTAGAAAATATTAGTTAGCCACACTGGCGGACGCGCACAAACTAAAAAGCCGGCAGTATTGGAATAATATTACATGCAATACAATAGCTCAACTTTACTTACAGTAAAGTTAACCGTACTGCAAGTGTATTGCTTTGTGCGGACTTACCGCATTAGGTGTAAGTCGAGTGCAATACGCTACACTTCACTCTAGGGTATGGGCTAAGCATTTGGCCATACAAATTACAATGTAGACCAGCTAGCGGTCTACCAAACCTAGAACAATACATCCACCATCTGACTACTGCAATACTACTGTTACTTCGAAGACGAATCGAATCGATAACGTTGCAACGTCTAAGGCTTACCAATAGACACCCCCTTCAAATATATTCGTAATAATTTCCCCTATGGAAAAAAACATCTCTGGGTTCTTAAAATCTCCTTCGAATATAACCACCATAATCCTTTCGAATTACAAGAAACGCGGTTGTTCTTTTTACGCCTTCTTCAAATATAGCATTCATAGTCTTCCCTAATGTTGAAAAGAGTGGTTATCTCTCTAAAAGTAAATGAAGTATATTATGTTAGCCAAAAATCAAAGGATTCAAACTACCAAAATTGTTCCAAAGCGTAAGTTTTAAGATGAGTATAATTGAAGTATGTAATCTATATTTACACGCATGACTATATTTAACTCTTAAACTCATTCATAAAAAATTTTAAAAAAGAGGTTTTCGCATGGATAGAAGCATATAGATATATAGTAGTTTTATTACTAACTTAATGAATAATGTAATTAAAGTTTCATTACCTTTATTGAAGCTTTTTTTTATCATATAATTGAAATTATTCATTGATGTGTAAATTAATTAAATAAGTTACTATTGTGATTGAAATTTATGTGTAAAATATAAACACGTTGAATAAAATGAAACTCTACCAATAATAATTCTCAATATGTGAATATTGCACATATTTTGAAGTCATAACAAATAAAATACAGTATGTCAACCTATTGATTCACCTTTTTAAAAAATATTAATGTAGCAACTGTATGGTTCAACATCTTTGTTATAAATTATATTATTAGGAATATACCAATGCAGAGTTCCATTTCCATCAATACTTATTCTGTTACATTTCTCGCCCGTTTTAAAAAGCGAGATGAAGTATTAAATAATATTGTTTATGAACAAAGTTTCTAAGCTTTTGATAAATTTTGCCATGAAGTTAAACGATTACATAGATTTACTAAATATTATGGATAACTTTTGAAGTTAGTGATTTTTGACTCTGTTATGAGTATTTATATTTTTTTTACTTCAAGTTGTTTGAATATTTTCAAAGTCGACTTCATTGGTGATAAGTTATTGATTATAACATTCTGAAATTTTGGTTCTCCAACGTACAATTCAAAACTCAGTTACAAATAACAATTTAAGTTTCAATTGTAATAGCTATATATTTCTTAGCTTGGGTTTATGATATTTTATATTCATATGATTTCGGATATTTATTTAACTTTGAATTGTTAATATAAGAGAATCTAATAAAGCAGTACATTAATTTAATCAAGTACTTGGTACCAAAATAGTATAAGAATTTAATCTTTTCTTCAAGGTAAAAGTAAATAAAGAAGTTTAAATATTCCAGATATTTTCTTTTTGAACCTTTTATATTAAACATTATGGATATGGTTATATATCCCCATATTTAGTAAGTGGTTACTCTGCAGGATGCTCTCTTTCATAGTTAATGATAACGTATTATGATGCAAGGTACACTCTTGCAGAGTGCATAATAACGTGTCACACTGTTGATGCAATCATTCAGAGTGTATGATAGCGTGTCACGCCTTAAGAGGGACGTTAGCAGAGTGTATGGTAGAGTGCTACGCTCCGGGTGAGAGTTGATACGCTTTCACCTGAGGTATGCACTTTCCGGATACCTTTTCTTGTTCTAATTTTAACCATTTATTATTAATCTTATTTTATCTTTTATTTTTCATGATAACGTATAATAATACCTTTCCGATATTGATTAGTAGTCGATTTGATCGATTGTAGATAGTTGAAGAAAGAAGAGACGAATTTAAGTTCAATATTTCGAATAGAATATTACAATGGTTTTAACTGTTATATGCTTAATATTACTTTTTATGAGAATTATACGGGAGTTTGTAAATAGGAAGGAATGACATTAAAGTTCAAAGTGTAAAAATATTGTAAAACTCAGAGTAACTTTAAAAAGAATACCTTTAGTACGATATTATTTACTAGGTTGGTGTTTTAACTATTCAAAACCTTGTTACATCATCCGCTAACTCGGTTGGTTTTTTAGAAATATCTGAGTACTTTTAGAAATCGTTTTATTACCTATAGGTTACGCAACTCATTAAGTTTCAAAACCCTTCGTGAAATCTTATCCGAAAACAACTTTCGATACGTTTTAACGAATTCTGAAAGCGTGAAGATTAACTTTTATAGCATTTTAGAAATTTTGGAAAGTACCTAAAATATTACCTGAAGCTCCTTAACAATTATGTTAAGCCCTAAAATTAGCATCCGAAAAGATTACATAGTAATATACTAAGTCCCAAAAGCACTCTTTAAAGCGTTCCGGCACATTTTGAGAGTGTCTAACACAGTATTGAAAGGGCTTATGAAACTATTTTAACATTTATATATCAATTCTCTGCTTCGAACACCCGACGTTTTCCTACTTAATTTTTACTTTATTTATCTTTTATCATATGGCTTATTTAAGTTGTTATTTATGAAGTTTAAGTTTACTAGTCACTTCGTTAGTATAATGTTTACAGATGCTAAAAAATTAGTTTCCAACGCCCAACTAGTTTTTGGTTGCGCTTTATTTGTATTTGATTTAAATTGAAAAACGTTCAAATCTTCCTTTTAATAATATTCACGAATTATATTTGTATTTTATTTACGTAATATACGGTTTTATTCACTGTTTCATTCAATGACTCCTTATGAATACATCATTTCAAGTGATTGGAAAACCACATTACTATGCCTTATTTGTTTTAGCCCCTTATATACGATAATTCCGCCCCTATATCTTTACCAACGATAATCCTAACTAAATCTAGCGTGCCAATAGACTTTTCATTCGATAATATAGCATTTCGAAAGATTGTTATAAAGTATATTATACTCAGCTTGTGAGATAATAAAATCGAAGCACCAGTAAATGATTGGGATTTTGATAAAGTAAATACGTATGTTATGAATATAATTCTTCGCTATGGTAATGGAAATATTATAGAAGTCAATTCAAACCATGATTTACGAAAGGATTTTATAAATTAGACGCCATAAATGTAGAGTATACTATATAGCCTAATTTCGAGGATATTTTAAAGGTAAATACAATGTAAAGTAATTAATACGACTGGTGGATAAAACGGTCTCATCGTAAAATCATTGGCCGCAACGGCCAAACTGGAGTAAATTTTACAATAAACCAATAATGAAGTGTTGAATGTAAAATTTATAAAGACATTAGTTCGAAAAACGTAAAACCCGAATTATCAAAGTGTTAAACAAATGGTAAAGAGAAATTTTTTTACGAATGAAAAGTGTAAGGTATTTAACAAAACTAATCGCGCCTCACGAAAGGTAAACAGATCTTAAGGAATTGATTAAAAGGAAGAAAATCTGTAAAGTTCATTTGCCACTTGGGTTAAATACAAATTCTTGTTAATAAATACCTTTTTTGATATTATTCTCTACAACGTAATAATTAAGTTCATAGTAAGAATACTCTAAGCTAATCCCAAATTAAGAAAGATTTAGTACAAGTATGCATTTTTCGAGGTTTATTCAAAAAATTAAATGATTTCGTGGACGCATATTTCACTTTATAGGGTATACGAAATGTTCATTTTCGAAATTGTCAACTTTAGAAACTTACAAATGCATTCGTAAATTGTGTTGAAAGATTGAAATAATATTTTTACTTTAACGTCTTGATGCCAACTCTATTATTATATTACACGTATCCGCTTTATACGATTAGATTTCATTTACAAAAAAAATATTAAGATATGACGGTGCTATACGATACGTTTTTCAACAAATTACGAATAAAATCTGCAAAAAATCGAGTCAATAATATTCTTGATACTATAAATATTCCTTTGATAATTCTTATCATTTTTTATACTATTATGTAAAATCATTATATAGAAAAAGACAGGGAAATGTTATGATCCCTTGAAGAAGTTAAGTATCGTAAAACTAAACCTATCAGTCGGAACTACAAATAGTTCTATGAATTTCCGCATATCAAAAATTGAACCTTTCCTAGAAACTCCTATCGGTAAATATTAGGGCCTTAAAATCAAGCGAAGCAGTTAGCAAAACTTATTATCACCGATTATAAATATCGTAATCAAGCTATTTCGTACCGACATCTACCAAGGAATAATATTATAAAAAACCACAGTTAATATAAAGCTGAACTGATATAGACTATATATTAAATTAGTCGCAAAAGAAACAACTGAAAAAAATCTATTGAAATCCGTGAGAACGGAATTATTAAGATATATAAAAACCATGGAAATAAAGCGAAAACGCTGAAATTTATGGATACTTTATACAAAACGTTATGTGATTAGTGCATCGAAACAACTTCAACACCAACAATGTAACGATTTTCAAATTAAAAATATTCCACAATGTTAAAGTCAAGACCAAAGATAAACCGTGCGCAAAATTCAGCTTGATTGTTTAGTGATAATAAAACCAAAGACGAAATCCGCACATAATCTCCAAAAATCGATAAATTACGCCAGAAATTAGTCGTTGTTTAAATAGAAAGTTGAATTACTGGTATTGGCAAGAAATATATCTTTTATAATTAATATATTATCTATACATATATACAATTTTCTATTCACATTTAAAAGATCGTTTTCATTGCACTATTTACGGAGTTTCGTAATAAGTATCCATGAGAAAGCTTTATGTAATAAATTTAACCCGTTATAATTTATCTTAATAGGTATATATTTGATTTTAGTTTGTCAAACGCATTTCAAATCCTAGTTCAGAATTATTTTCTTACTTATAACGTATATGTTCCTATTTTGTAAGACGTCAATACCTATTTTAATATGATTAACCTAAAAATTAACGTTTTTTTGTGAAAATAGCTGGCTTCATAATAATGAAATAAGGTTTCATTAACGATTATAAATTTTAACATTTTAAATCCACTAGAACTTGAATTTAAAAAAAATAGGTTTTAATGAATCGAAAATGCGTTTTTTTTGGTGGTAATGATATAAAAAATGATTTTTTTTCAAAGGAATAACAATACAATTCAGTCAAGATCAATAAAACTAATGTTTTGAAAGCTCAATCATACTTCGAATAACGCGTCCATAATAATTACATTATAACTTTATAACAACCAAATATATTGTAAAAAATATGTGTTGGAATAGTAGTAATTGTAGTGCAGTAGGTCAATTTTATTTACAGTAAAGTTCACTATACTGACTGCAAGATGAGTGTATTATTTTGTGTGGGCCTACTGTATTGGTTGTAAGTCAATTATAATATGCGCTCACTTTACACTAGGTCACGAGCCAAGAACTTGGCCATACAAATTACTGCGCAAACCGGCTAGCAGTCTGCCAAACCTAAAATAATACATCTATCACTTGACCACGTAATACTACTGTTACTTCGACCAATCTAATAGACAACTTTGCAACTCCTAAAGACTTATTAGGTAAGGCCTACCAATACCAATCAGTGCTTATTGGGTTAAGCATAGATAAGCTAAGTAAAAGAACAAGCTACTTTCTGGTTACGCTCTACGTTAACAACGGCGGCTAGAGTAGAGGAAATGTTTTTTCGAAGAGCCTTTATTACTATGTCAGTCTGTATAGCACTACGTAAAAAAAACTTTTGAGCTATGCTAGTTTTTATAGCAGTTTAGAGGTAATGATGGTATCGTTATTGAAAACAAGAAGAAATCTTTATAGATATTTCTTGAAGTCGTTTAGATTGCATGTTAGAAATCTCAAAGTTTGGTAAGTTGGTAAACGACTAAGTTATTATTACTACAAGTACTACTACTGTAAAAATACCTAAGTCTCACGGTTGAATAACCATAATAAACAACCTTAAACCTTATCCTCTATATGAAACCTTTGTCTAAATACTAAGTTGTTCCCTTTACTTTACTTTTTTCACTTCACCTACGTTAATTCAATTTCTAGGTTCGTTACCTTGGGCTAAAACACTAAGATTCGCCAAGTTGCGCAGAGAAATCTACATTAAGCGACCCAATACCAAGTCTCCAAGTTCTTACACGACTTCATACCAAAACACCAAGTCCCGCGCCGGCCAAAACCTTAAGATGGTACCTAATTAAAAGCTAATAAATTTAATTAAAGCCTTCGAACCTTTTGTCTCAAAGTAATACGATGAAGAGCTTTGAGAGTACGATGTCAACGAAGACTTTACGGAATGATACCTAGTTAAATTCGTTGGTAGTTACATCGTCGAATAAGACAGCAGTAAAAAAAAACTTGCCCGCAGCGACCTCGTTTTCCGAAAATATCTTGAGTTTTTCGATAACAGGACCATTAATATGTGGAAAAAAACTTAAAATGATATCAAGTTAAAGTTGAAGACAACCTTAAACAACGAGGGTTCTAAATGTTAGAAAAAAGTTTTACTAAGCTAGTAAAAACCTTTTTTAAACTGGCTAAATTTTAGAAATACCTTTAAGACTTAAAACCTAAAAGAAAAGGTGTTAGGAAACTTTAACGCCTTTATAATTGTTTTAAAGGACCTCTTTTTTACTCCTAATTAAATCAATTCTCCTTATGCGTTAATAATCAGGAATATGTTAACCTACTAAGTAGCCTAACACCTTTACGTAATAGAGCGGAGTATGCTTTTAGCGGCAGTAAGGCGTATAGAGTAACAGTTGTTAACGTTGTTAAAGGAATTGACGTTAGCGTTTCCTACCAGTTAATTAAGCAAAATCATTAAATTCCTTCAAACTTTCAAGCAGTTATTGCCCCCTAGCCCTTTAATAAAAATCGCTAAACCCTTTAAAAATATTTTCACCATATGTTTACTAATATGCGCGAGCTTACTATAGGTATTATTACAGGATTTTACCACTAGGGTTGAAAGATTAACAATTACCTATAATAGTATATTTCGAAAGCTTTAAGGTTTAAACTGCTAGTTAATACTAATAAAGACTAGGATATCTATTTCGACCTATGTCTGGAACCTATTAAGATGGTTAATATTAATTATAAGCTTTGTACGAACTTCGTGAAAACTTAAAACGATAGAAAAAAGTACGAAAAAAACCCTATAAATTTTTCGATACGAAAATAATACCATTTTTAAAACATTTATAGGCAAATAGAGTTTTCCCCTTTTGATTTCTACTTACTATTTCCCGAAATACTTATAATATAAGCCAGGAATTATTACCTAACCTACCTAACCAAAATAACTATCTTTCGCGAAGTTTAAAATAATATAAAAAGCTATTTAGAATATGATGTCCACCTTATTTGTTACTATACGGTTTGGGATACTATGAGGTGAACTATAATAATAGAGACAGAGAAAAGAGAAATTATTGATGGATATATGAAATTAAATACTTAATGGGAAAGCTTATATTAGTCAAGTCACATTTCGTAAGTAGGTATGGGTAGCTATTACAGGTGTTAGCGAGTTTCACTACACTCTATAGCTCTCAGATGCTATCTACGAAGGCTTTTTTAGCCAGTTACACTCCACGTTTACAACTGTAATATCGAGTATACTAAATTCGCTTAGTATATACCCCTAATATTGTAACTTCCTTAATATAAAGGAAGAAAACCTTATGGTAATTAATTGCGTCGACCATAAATATGGTTATATACGCTTTTCATACATGAAATCTAGCTTAATATCCTAAGAATAAAGGTAATATTCATATTGGTATTGATAGGGCCAAAATTTAAACAAACCTATTAACTGTAAGAAATATCGTCGTAATAGTTGCAAAATATATTAAATTTATAGTAAGTCTGGTTATAAGTTAACTCATTACACCCCTACCGAACGTAATAACAAAAAGGTAATACATTATATTTAATACCCTACCACTTTTCAATCAAATTACTTGAATTATATTATAGAATTCGAAGGCAACGGAGTAGTTAATGGTAACGATACCTCTAAGCAGATAAAGTAGTATAAACATATTACTTTTAAAGCAGCTTAATAATTAGCCGACTATGCCTTCTTATATCGCTTAGGCGGTAAAAACCCTTGCCTTTACCCTAAGTAAATCCTTAACCCTTCGTATACCTTTAACCTCCGTGATCTTTACGGAGATTGCAAGTTTTAAGGTATTATATTAGACATAGAAGCAATAAGATACTTAATAAGCGGTTAATAATAGTATGTGGCATTACAGTGGGAAAGCACTACGACCACCGAAATTAATCTTTGTGATGTTAACAAAGTTGAAGTTAGCTTTAAATTAACCAAAAAACTATCATTATTAGGATTAAAGGTAGTTCAAACTGTTGTAGAAACAATTACGTTTCAAATCTTGAAGTTTATTTCATATTTTCTTCTTTGGTAAAACGATATAGAGACTCTCTACATTAATCTTAACCTTAACGCCAACGAATTCGTTAAAAATAATTAAAGGTTTTCTTTAGTTTTTGAATAAGAGAACTAATATTTTTAATTTTAAGGCCTAAAGGAAATGATTTTAAACTTAGTAAAGTAAGAAATGTGTTGATTACACCGACAGTTTTACTACTTAGATATTAATAGGTTGCATAAAATCCTCAAGTCGATAAGGTATAAAAATATGAAATAATTTTCTGAAAAAATTCTCTAAAAAATTTTGACCATTACCAAATATATACATAAGCCCCCCCAAAATTTTAATTCATACTGAAAAATGATAAATAATTTCATTATAAAGTTGTTGTAAATATTTTTTTTTTGGATAATAAGCTTATTTTTATGTTTTCAACTCTGTAATATTGTTTTACAGAATAGAGTTTTTCAAGTCTTTATCAGCAAAGGATACGTAGGAAATGTTTATAATATTATAAATTCACACGTATTTACTCTTACTTAACGTCGTTCTTTACGATACCGGTACCATCTTTACGGCGGCGGCGTTTTAAAAAGATATTAAAATAATGGGAATTCAATGTAGATAGGTATCTGTAAAGGCCTACTAAAGTATTAAAGAGGTTAAAAGGGTATGCGTACTACTTCGCCGAGCGTATAATATCCTTACATTAAATATTAAAAGCTTGACGTATTTAAAAACACATTTGTAAATAGCGGTAAAAAGCCTAAACGATATTATGGGCTTTAGCGACCTAATGCTAACTTTATTGGTATTTGAATCGTACCTACGCTTAATGAGTGAATTTCCGCCATTAGTAATTACTTAAAAACGAGTTTTATCCTACGGCAAAGTATTAAAGGGATTATGAAAGTGATTGGAACACCGCCAAGTTAATAACACCCTTAATACCAAAAACAGCCTTACGATTATCGACGTACTTATTTGACCATTATAAAGTAAAGTCCTCGTATAACGGGATCCGGGTAAATTTGAAAGGCTTTATAAAACTTTAAATATCGTTTACTTTAAAATAGTTGTTAAAGTTATTGACGACCTTATAACGTTTCTTTCCACCTATGTCAAGCTTTATATTATAGTAACCAACGATAAAGACCTTTAAGTTAAGCGACCAAACTAATAAAAACCTCCTCCACTCGTTATCAATAATCCAATAAACCGCCGCCAGCACGAATAACCCCTGAAGAAAAAAATATTAAAAAGGAAGAATATATACCGGGTCGTATTTATTATACTACTTGGGTAAGCAGGAAAAAGAAGGATAACAAAAACTTATTATTGAATCTTTGAGCATGAGGTATCATAAGGAATTTCGGTAAACTTTTTCAGAAAAGCGATAGAGTCAAAATTTATGGTTTACTAACTCAAGGAGTTTAACAATTTATACTAAAGGTCGACTTTAATCTGTAAAATCCAAATGATACGATTTTTATATCGAAGATTATATACGACGGTAAGGGTAAAACTATGGGGCGACCGTACATAAAATTACGTTTGATCGCTTGAGAATAAGGTAATAAAGGTAAAAACTGAATCCTTAAGTGATCGCTAACGATTTAGAAGATTACTCAATAGTTAGTGGCTGTTTTAGTAATAAGCTTATTAACCAAAACTAAGGGCAAGTTTATACTTCATAGTTGATATATAACATAAGTATATATGTAGTTAGTAACCAACTTATAATGAATCGTCTTATTGGAGTTACTATATAATATACGTGATATTTACCTTTCGGAGATGGTAATACGATATATTAACTTACTGTACAAACTAGTCAAAGCAAACGTTCATTAGTTTTTAACCTATTCATCACACTTTAGGTCAGATTTAAATATAATGTCTTTAATATACGATCCGTAGCTACTATTAACATAAGAAAAAGACTTTAGCCTAATATATATACAAACTAAAGACACACTTTTCGTTGGAACGACTGGTTTTAAAGTATCAGAATAATAAGAGATTAAAGACTTTAAGTTTTGAAATTGTAAGTCGATTACGATGTTAGTGAATGGTAACGAATTTAATTTTAACGAATTTCTAATTCTTATACCTAATATTAATACCGGTCTTAGCTTTTGCTAAAAGAGTTAAGACGCTGAATTGATCATAATTAATAAGATTAACGTAACTAAATCTTAAAAGTACCTAAAATAATTTGCCCGTAATAGTTATATCGCTACCTTTTATTAACCGATGACCTTTTACGATTTATCTATTACGGTATAAGTATAAGATCTAATAGATAAAGATTTTAACCATCTTAATAAAAAGCTTAATTAACAAATGATGAACCTTAATCGAAGGATTAATATAGTTTTGAACGATTTATCAAAGGTTAAGTTAGTAATCTTTATAAACGTATCCTCTACAAATAATACCAATTTGTTTTTACGGATCAGATTTTTAATAACGCTTGCTACTGAAGAAAAGCGAAAAAAATAGTTTAACACTATTGGTAACCTAATTTATTGAACTTTTATTCAATGTATAAAGATTATATGAAGTATATTGACTTTAGAGATTTAAGGTATGATAGTACGCTTTAATAGAGGAATAATATTATAGGAAACCCTTAACATTATCATTAGGCAGTCAAAGATTCCTCCTACCCCCGTAGTAATATATACCGATTAGAGGAGCTTGTTCGAATACCTTTCGAAGTTCGGAACTACTAGCGAAAAACGCATGATAATCGACGTAATAGCACTTCGTGAAGCACAAAAAAGTAGGGAAACTAAGGAATTCTGGTTAATTAACGGGAAAAACAATCTTACTAACGCTATAATGAAGTTATCGCGGAACAAGGTCATTAAAAGGTTTGTTAATAGAAATAAGCTGTCCATACACATCGAAGGCTACGTTAATAGGCCGCCCGGTAAGGCCAAATCACGTAACAGCGATCAGAGATATGCTTGCGATCTGGAAGACTATCAGGGAACTAAAGGTAGCGACTTGTTTAATTAACACGGTTAAATTATAGGTTTGCATAAGCCTATAAGGGAAAACATTTTGTAGGAATCGATAAAGTCGGATCTTGAAGCCGTAGGGCGATTAACGGCAAACAAGGTTAATTTAAGGGAAAATGGATGTAATTTGATATAAAAGTTAACTTAAATTAACAGGGGTTTGGCCAGTTAACGAGGTTGCAATTTAGCGATGACCGGAAAAAATATTGGTTTACTAGACTGGCGTGCGCATACAAACTAAAAAGCTACTAGTATTGGAATAGCAGTAATTTCAGTATGGTAGGATAACTATACTGACGGTAAGTTAAGTATAGTATGTGCCCACTTCACATTAGGGCATGGGTCAAGCAATAGACTATACAAATTACTGCGCAAACTAGCTAGCGGTCTGCCAAACCTAAAAAAATACATTTACCACTTGACCACACAATACTACCCTTACTTCGATCAATCGAATCGACAACATTGCAACGTCTAAAGACCTATTAGGCAAGCCCTACCAACAATATAAGTTATAATACAAACATAAAACCCGAATTATAAGTACTACAATCGTTTGAATACTCGTTGGAAAAAGAAGATAGACAACCTGTACCAAGGAATTTATATGGTACCCGTAGATTTATCAACTATTATCAAAAAAATTATCAGCGGTTTCTCAATAAACAAAAGCAATTAATCGTGAAAAATCGAATTCTTTATAATTATCAACAAGGATATATCTCACAAAGCCTAATTTTCAATCACTAAAAACCTGATCTATAGGTTATTTATCAAATAAAAAAGGGTTACTTAAGTCGTGTTTGCTCAAAAATTTTATAACGTAACGACAGGTTTCAACATTAAAATCTCCAAGTGAAAAAACGCTAAATATCATAATGAAACAGCGAAAAAGACCAAATATCTTAGTCGGTATCTGTACCGATTTCTAAAACCAATCAAAATTCTTTTTCAGACTTAGAAAATCAATCACAAAAACAACCCAACCGATACCATAATGAAAGATATACTGTATAAAGCCCACTAAAGGTTGGTAAATAGTAACAAGGAAACTATTCAAATTGAAGGCTACATAAACGAACCGTCTAGCAGAAGTAAAACATAATACAACGGTAAGACTATCAAACAGAGGGATAAATAGAAGTAAAAAAGTTTCATTAAACTTGAAAACTGCCATAAATAGTAATATGTATTGAAAGACTTGTTTTTAGGATTTGAAGTAATAGGGAATGTATATAATATACAGATAATATAGGAAGAAAATGGGAAATAACTATCGTTACCAAATATTTATACTGCAAAATACACTAACACAACAAAACAACAAGTTGCCAATATTAGTATAACAATTAATGATGTTATAACCAATGTAATATGGGGCATCAGCCAAACTTCGACTGATATAAATTGGAGTGCAAGCTAGCTAATAGCTTACCCATCTTAAAGCTCTACATCTACTCTTTAAACAATATATTTCAATTTGTTACTCTAACCACAATTTGAATCAACATGTGTCGCAACGTCTGAAAACCTACCAATAATTCCTCTAAATAATGTTGATATATTAAAATTAAAAATAAAATAGTGTATCCATATTATATATTAATAAAATTTTATTATTGAACATTAATAGAAGAGTAGAAAATCTAGTGATAATAGTCTTATATGCTTCCACTTATTAATATACCAGTAAATACCAAATTCATTTACCTTGTATTTCAAATCAATTTAATCTGTAATGAAGATAATAGTTTCTTATATTCCATTTTTGTAAAATTAAAATTAAAATTAAGACGTGTAATGAAGAATATAAAATCTATTAACCGTTATTGTAGAAAAGTAATTCAACATATTAAATTAATGAAAAAAAAAAATTGTTCACAATAAAGTTATTTGCGGGAACATGTATTATCAAGGACCCACCATTGCGGACTTCCATTTCCACCAGTGCCAAATTCCGTTTTCCAACAGAGGACACAGGCACCGCTGACCAAAGGATCTCATCACTGTCATACCATCATCACCACCACCATGACTGACTGCTCATGATAAATGCAAGATTAGCAACGTCAATGCACTGTAAGTTACTACATGTATCATGTCTATGGTACACTACCATCTGGAGCATGCAAGGCTTTTGCTTTCATAACAGTCATCATGACACACACCGAGTGTCTTTTGTGAGCCCCCTCAACACCGTGTTTTCCCAATCTGTGATATCCTTTTGGCATCCCATGATATAATATAATCAAGTCAACCAACCACATGCAGCCTGTCCATGCACTTAGTGCTGACCTTGCCAATGTTCATGACACCAAGTCAGATGCAAGTTTGCAGGTGTGGAGAAAGCAACGTGGAAAAGAAAAGGGAGAGGCAAGCACATCGGAGTATGGCAAAGTGTTCATCGGGCCTATGTCTTGCGAGTTCAAAGGACTGTAGTCCACTTCGCATTCCAACAAGGCTACGATAAGTCGAGTTGAGCTGCCTGAAGATGCGTACAACCAATGTGATGTGTTGCGTCATCTATTCCACAGTCGCAAAGAACCGAGCCACCTCCTCCAAGGCCGGATTGCCGTTACAGAAGTCCCAACCCATAATGACACTCGTTTGGCTACAACAAATGATCCTGCGGGCATCGAACTGCAGCTTGTATATCCGCGTAGGAATATCGGCCCCAGGCGCGTGCGGGGAGGTTCGGTGGTTGACACCAGCACCGGCAGCCACAGGAGGCGGAGGACCTGTGGCGCCCGCGCTGTTGGTATGTGTGGATGTGGGTACAGAAGCAGAGCCACCAGCCGCCGCAGCGAGGATAGCAGCATTGTTCGTGCTGCTAGTAGATGGCACTGGAGCACTGCCGCTTCTGCCCACACCCACATCCTCATCTGACAGGCCATTCACAACTGCCGTGTCGGCTTGGCCTTGAGCGCGAGCCCTCGTCTGTGCAACCTGAGCACGCACTGTGGCAGCGCCCACAACCTGCCTAAGCTGCGAGCGGACAAATGGAGATGGCTCCCGGTCGATGGCGGCCTGGAGCTGTGTGGGCAACGCAAGCATTGCCGGGTAGACATTGAGGGTATTTTGAAGCGCGTGAGTGCCCGCGGGCATAACATGATCGATCAACCGAACGAGTTCATTGGTCGTTGGAATGATATGTTCGGCGTCTTGTGCTATGGTGCCATGGACCTCCGTTTGCTGAGCCGACGAGGGTAGTGGAACGTTGGCCGAGTGGCTCGCGGTGTGGGGATGCGAGAAGCGTGGCCGAGAAGCGCTAGCGCCGGTGCGGGATACTCCATGGTAGTTCGCACTGGCGGCTGTTGCTTTAGAGGAGCCGCCTGGTCTCATGCTGCCGGATGCACCAGGCTCGCCGGTTTGGTTTGCCAAGGTACTCATCCCCCGCTGTGCTTGGGCAGCGTTGATAACAGCTGTCACACTCTGACGGTTGGAAGCGCCAGCCAAGTGTGTCCTGCTTGAGTTGCTACCGGAGCCTCCACTCGATCCACTCCCGCCAGTGCCTGGTGTACTGCTAGGCGCGTTTCCGGGTCCAGGCGGTCCCGGGGGAGGTCGTCTTGGGTTCGCCCCGGCCATCCGTTGGGCAGCCTCTTCTTGCTTCAGGTGGTGCTGTGGCTTCCACTTGCCAGACTTGTCTCGTCGCCATATGATGATCGTCGTGTCGTATGAGCCAGATACAATCCGGCCCCACCTCCTGCTGCCACCTCCGCCGGGGGGCAGTCTGGCTCCGTAGGCCGTGATCTCGGCCACCTCCGAGCTTCCAGCATTGTTAGGTCGGCCTCGCTGTGGTGCAGACGATATTTCACCGCCGTCCAAGGCTTTCATATACGCTTGGTCGACCGCCTTGGCCTCCGCAGCGTCCTCTTCAGCGCTCCAAGGAAGGTCGCCAAATCCGGCCTGCACTGTTCGGACCAGTTCTGTGTGAGCCCGAAGACTGGCAATCTCTATGCCAGTCTTCCGGTCAAACACCTTGACTTCGTTGTCACTAGAGCCCGAGACAATGCGCTTCCCTTCGTACTGGACGCATGCAATACCCTTGCTGTGGCCCACCAACGTCCTCCTGCAGTCACCTGTTTGCCAGTTCCACACCTTGATCTGACGGTCGCCACTGGCCGAGACAACCTCGTCATCGACAATCTGGACAGCATTGACCGCCGCACTGTGCCCCTCCAAAACACTGATCATGGTGAATGGCGGCAGTGTCGGCTGTTGATCCAGTGGTGAGTGCTCGTATCCGTAATTTTGGAGCACGGTAGGGACAGGATAGACGTAGCCCGGCTCGCCTGCCTTCAGGGTCTGCCGATTGAAAATCTTGATCGTCCTGTCTTTCGAGCAGGTCGCAAGAATGCGCTTGTCGAATTTCACATTCAATACAGACTCTAGGTGAGCGTGGGTGAGTCGTTGTATAATCTCGCCGGTAGAGAACTTCCAAATGATGACATCCGAGTCGCTGCTGCCCGAGACGATGATGTCCTCACTGGGCTCCGAGTCGAATTGAAGACACAAAACGGACCCATTGTGCCCGATCAAGGGTTTTCGCACCAAACGTCTCGTCGCAAGGTTCCAGATCCGCAGCGTCCTGTCTCGGCTTCCACTGACCAAGTAATCGTCGTTATACTGGAGGGTGTAGATGCACTCGCCGTCATGGCCCTCCTCCGGGTGGTCTGGGTGTGGCAGCCGGAAGTTCTTGAAGTTGCCCTGCTCCCAGTTGGTCTCAAGTCGCCTGCGCATCATGTACAGATACTGCCAGTTAAGCCTTTGCTTCTTCGATGACGGATCCCAGATCCAAAGGCCCGACCTGACCAAACTTCCCGGTGGTGGAAGCAGAGAAGTCGGCGAGTCTGGCACAGACCTGCCTTTTCCCTTGTCGACACCCTTGCCTTTGGCCATGTAAGATGCGGAACTGGAGCTAGAGCCTTGCATGTGGAGGTCCTGGAACGCAGGCGTCATGGTGCTTCTCGTCTGACCACCGAACAGCGAAGTTTCCATCTCGAGCGATTGCGGCTCCTCCACCATGGCTGATGCAGAGCCTATCATCAACTGGTCTTGATCGTCATCAAGAGCTACAGCTCGCTTCTTGTGGGTATGCCCGTCCTCCTCCGACTTCTGCCTATGCATGGAACCCGATTGCGATCTTCGGTTGGCCATCTCTTCGGCAGCAGCAATCTCGTGTGAAATCACCTTCCATCCTTCGTAGTGGTACAGGGTCTGCCACAGCCTTCGATCCACAGCCAGGCTGTACCATGCTCGGCATGTCTGGGCGACAGCCAAGAGGGAGACGGGATCCAGGTAGCCGAGGATCTTAAGGCATATTTCCGCAGGCAGGTGTCGGATGAAGTCAATGTAGAGCCTCGGGGCCATTTTCTGGACGATTTCGGCGACAAGGCTGGTTGGTAGGTTGTCCAGAAGTTCGAGGGTGAGCTCTATGTGCATGTCAAGATTAGCATGCTGCCTAACCAACGTGGAGGGGTAGGGCAGTCAATCGGTGAGGACCGGCACGCTGTGGCTCGAGCACAGTCTGTGTAACGATGCGAGGTGCATGTATGACACGGCAGGGGCAATAGCACAACGGAGGCAAAGGGGGAGGGGCAAAAATTTACGCACGCATCCTGAGTTCCGTCGGGAGGCTGGCAATGTGCGAAGACATCAGGGCCTTCAGCTGGGCCGCGGATGCTGGCGTGTGGGAGCTGGAGAGGCCATCTCGCAACTTGGAAGGGGCGGCGAAGGTGGATGGATCAAATGCGTTGTTGAGAGGGTCCTCAGAGTAGCCCTCGTCGGGCTGCTGAGACACGCCATAGCGCTCCATACTGGCAGACCGTAGGGGAGACGGCGGACTGCAGGAATGTTGTATGCGGTGAGGAGGGGGGGCAATGAGGGTGGCTGCTGGTTCGTGAGTGAGGAGCCGGAGATTGCAGCGTATGCAGCGATGGCTGCAGATTCGTAGGAGACTCGGAGGGGTGGCATGTCACTCAAGAAATGGCAGGGACTGCAACACAGCTGTGGTGACACTAGGCAACCGAGCAGCTGTAATCGGGAAGGAGGTTGCAGTGCCAAATGGGGTTTGGGGATGGGTAGGCAGAGAGTGACAAGGGGAAGCAATGATGCGTTGTCAACTCCAGACGCCGCTGAGCGAGTTTCTGAAATGGATGCTTTGTAGACGCTGGAGTTTCAATGCGGAGTGATCTGTGGGTGGGGGTATTGCGCTTGGAGAGGCCGGTAGCACAGGAAAGGAGAAGTTGAAGTCAAAGGTGGCGAAACGCAGCAGCAGGAAAACAGAATGATGGCAACCTGAATTCAAAATCCCATGACCTTTTCCTGTTGTTGCAGCGATGTTCCGGTGTTGTTGCAACCAAGAGCCCCCGGCTGGGAGCCCCGGTTGGGAGCCCCCGGGTTGGGGGTGGGGGGCCCCTGTTGGGCAGGATCTGCCACTGCCACTGCCACAACGGTGGGTCCACATGTCCAAATTATTCTTCACTGGCTGCTGTCACCAACTCTTCATCGTAAACGTACAGAGGTTGCAGGTTGCGCCTTTCAAACTGTCCCAAAATCCCTGGTTGACACAGCAGATCTGGAACGTTCTTGATACGTCATCCGCAGGATATCCCACCCATTTACCAGTATCTGCTCTGTAGGTCATTTTGCCCGATGCAAACAAGTCAATCTCCAGGCTTTTGCAAGTAGCTGCAACATCAAATTCTCACCATCTCTTCACTAGGTTATGCAGATATGTGTAAACAAGTTACTTTATAGTGCGTCGTAATCAGTTGGTAAGGAATAACATACCTTCTTTGGCAGCTTGTAACATACATCATACATATATCAATACCATTGCAGAAGCACATTGGCTCAAACCTTGTACGATTGTCCCCTGCCATTAGGAAGAGTCCACAGACATAATTTAACCCATGTCTCTCCACATATGCTGGACATATTAAGAGCTGCTTACTCAGGGGGCCAAAACACCATACCAAGATTGCAATGCATGTAGCTTTTATAGGCAGGGGCTATGGGCGACATAGCCACGCCGTTAGGCCACCCCTTTTTCACTCCGTTAAAGGCCGATAACTACCGTTATTATCTAACCTTAGTTAACTAATTAAAATGGACTGCTTTTATAGTATCACACTACATTTGTTCCTAGGTATTCGTTGTACTACAGTATTAATTCAAACTGTTAATCTAATTACCAATAATATAACATTAATAAAGTTTATAATAGATTGCAAGTTCTAATTTACCGGAACCGCTGACTGGTATTCACTGATGTTATTATAAAATAACATTCATCTGTACACATTATATAAATAAAAACTATATTATTGGTACATATAAAATATATATATTAATAGGATTTTTGTCGGTTAAGTTTTTACAACAACATATGAAGAAGATAGTATAGTATTCAAAGATAGTAGTAGAAAGATACAAGAGGGAGAAAAAGCACCTAGAGAGTACACACATCAAACGAAAGATTAGATACCCTTGTCAAAACCGCAATACTTTACTATATACTTTGCTAATGTATTTCCTAACATTTATTAACTACAATAATATATACTTTAAATAATATGACTATACTAACAATCTTCATATTGTACGAAAAACCCTATATCTAAAATTTAGTAATAGTAACGGGTTATTGAATAACGATAATATAATGTATGTCATAGTTTAGTTTAAAAAGTGGGTAAAACTTGTAGAAACGTGATTATCGATATTATGTATTATAAAGTCAGTATAAAGTGGTGTATCATCGTTGTTTCAGGTAAAAGATCTTTCTTTCTTTCTTTAATAACGCGTCACTACATTCATATAAACCCCGAATTAACTATATTGCGTTTTCGTATTTAATTAACAAATCTTAATTACTTTGTATAATATGCTATCTCGTAAATCACACAATAAATAGCGCTGAATAGCATGGTAACGTATATGCTTTGCTAAAGCAATCGCCGCCGTTACCGTACTTTTTCAAGCTGTTAGAAGCTTTTTTAAAAATTTCCTTTTACTAACCAGTCCTAGCCCTCATTTCTACTTCAATTTTCTCCTTTTTGCTAAGCTAAAGCTAAAATCATAACATAAATAACAAAAGTAATAGCAATAATAAAAGTAATAGTAATGACAGAAGGTTATAAACCTCATCCTTTTGTTCCGTTTAAAAAAAACTCGTCTTTATCCATCGCGTCTATTAAACATTATAATGGTATCATCGACCAGTTATAATGGGATATATAATATTTACCTTTGAAATTGTAATATATATTAACTTTGGTTTCAATAAGGCCGAAATAATGGAACGGGTACACTGTTTGAAAATACGCCTCATTAAGATACATTGGGAAATCGCTTTGGCGCGAATGACGTTAAAGCGTCAGATTAAGAAAAACGTACCTAGCCTTTCTATAGTTATATCCTACGTTTCCTACATCGCGTTCGCCGCCGGCGGAATTTTTTTCAAAAAATAACGTGAAAATGAGATCGTATTTATACGTCGTTGCCGTTCCAAATTAAGAGATAATGAATATATGCCTGTCTCCATAGTATTGATACCGTTTGCGAATATTCTTTAACGCTCATATTATGTTTACAGTAAGTTATCTCACTGGTTTTATATATAATTTGAAACCTATATTTATTCCCCGTCAAATATTAATAAATAGTTCAAAAAGACTACTAATTCTATTACCACATAATATGAGAGCTTACGCTTTTATTATATGAATTAGTTCGATACCATTTTCATATGATGTTATCAAGAGAGCGACCTAGCGTATTTCCTTTTGCCTAAGAGTATATAACCTAAAGCACGAGAGGTGTTTAGCCCTTCTTAATGTGGTGATATTAGCGATAACAACGATAATAATAACTACAATAACGACAATAACGACGATTATGTTGCTCTTTTCTCATTCCCTTCCTTCTTCAGTAACAACTAATTGCCTCGTTTCATTATTTACTAGTTATAAACCAGCCTATATATATATCATTATATAATAAAATTTGATTTCTCGGAATAAGTGCTTTAAGTATATGAGCACCGAATAGATAATTAGGAACTTACTTTCAAAGTAAAAGCACGTCGTTAAAGAGGAAATTAAAGAAGTTTTACCTAAACCGATAGCGATATATCTTTTTATAGAAACTCTAAAACACATCACATCGACAATTATATATCCATAATCACACTGTTATAAGGATTAACAACATTTCTGAATAATTCTTTAAAGCCTATATTACAGTTATTACTAAACCGAATGATTGGAGGTTTAAAGTAATTATACTATTATTATCAAAACAATAGATTAGCGAGCTTAAAAGAATTACACTATTATTTCCAGATTATAAATACAGAACTCCTCGAAAAAGAAAAAAATTATCTGTATAGATACTATCAAATACTACTATAGCTAGCAAATGTAAGGTATTATGTTTAAAGAGTATATGATAGCGTGTCACATTGAAGAAGACACTTTTGCAGTTCGTATAATATCGTGCCACATCCCAAGAGAGATGTTGGCAGAGTTTATGGTAGAGTATCACGCTCTGAATAAGAGCTTATAAGCTCTTACCTGAGGAATATAATCTCCGGATGCCTTTTCTCCCTGTTAACTATCTATTATTAATATCATTCATCTTACTATTCTGAATACTATCTCCTTCTCTCCTCGATGAACAGCGACCTTATCGATACAAATAACCCCTCAAAACCAATTCAAAATAATCAATTTTCAAAAAAAATTGTTTCATTTAAAATCCTATTAAGCGATAATCAGTTTCGTAAAAAATGAAAGTTCAAGCTGTTCAAACGTAACTTCCTTTACGTATCCCGAATGAACAGTAACTCCCATTTTACTTAACATTATTAAAGTGCCAGCAATTATAACTTAATGATGAATGAACTGTTGGTACAAGTTAGCTCGCTTAAGAAATTCTTATGCCCTCAGTATTTAGATGAAAGATATTCACTTCCAAATGAGTTATAAGTTGTCGTAATTTGTACATACCCCTAGCTATAGTTAAAAAACTGATGCTAAAAATTTAAATTTTTTCAACGTCGAACTTGTATTTCAATATGTTCAAATTACGTCGGACAATGTTTAAAACACTTAATCTCAATTGAAATTTACAATTATAATGATCAAATTTATCATTCGAATAGACGCATACGTTAATGACATGAGAAAGAAGAATATCAAAAAAAAAACGAAACGAGTTATTAATATATCTTAAAAATGTAGCTAGTGTATCCGAAAAGATGAAAAAAGTAATGAGTTGTTCGAAAAGTCTACAACGATTACGAAACGCAGTCTTCTACTTATTGCTTTGTTTGATATGAAGCTTGTGAAAAACGACTTTATAGTTGAGTTTAATAAACCACCTAACTCGAAAAATATTATTGAAAGTTTTTTTTTTTTTTGGTAAGAAAAGGGGTATTCATTAATTCTCTAAATAATGTTAAATTTTAGGTAATCCATGTATAAACGTATGTAGTTTTTGTGTTGGAATAGTATTATATGCAGTGCCATAGGTCAACTTTACTATAAATAAAGTTGACTATACTGCAAGTGTATTACTTTGTGCGAACTTACCGCATTGGGTGTAAGTCGAGTACAGTATGCTGCACTTCACTCTAGGGCACGATCCAAGCAATGGGTCATACAAAGAACAGTACAGACCGGCTAGTGGTCTGCCAAACCTAAAACAATACATCTACTACTTGACCAATACAATACATCTGTTAATTCGACCAATCGAATAGACAATGTTGCAACGATCTAAAGACCTGCGAACACTGGTCAGTGCTTAATAGGTCAAGCACAAATTGGCCAAATAAAAGAAAAAGACATTTTTCTGTTATTCTCTACAACAACAACGGCGGCTAAAGTAAAGGAAAAATTCTTACGAAAGGCTTCTATTAGTACTACGTTATTCCCTAATAGCAGGAAAATAGAAAATACTTTTGGGTTACGTTAGTCCCTAACGGTAATTTGAAAGTAAACGACAGAATCGTTATTAAAAACACCAAGAAATGTTGATTAACCTTTCTTAAAAACGTTGAGATTGACTGTTAAAAGTCTCAAAGTTTGGGAAGTTAGGAAACGGCTAATTTAATACTACTGCGAGTACTACTACTTCAAGAAAAACGACTAAATTTTCATACTAAATGACCTATAATAACGAACGACCTCTGATCTTACCTTTTACACTAAATCTTTACCCTAATTTACTTTTTTAGCCCCTACGCCACTCTCATCGTTAAGTTTGCTACTCTAAGCGAAAACACCAAAAATCGCTAAGTCACGCCAAGAGAACCACGTTACGCAACCTCACGCCAAGTCACCAAGTTACCAAGGTTCCACATAACTTTGCATTAAATTATTGCGCCCAAAATCACCAAGTCACTCGCCCTACACGCCTTACACATTCTATACAAGCCAAAACATCAAGATGTCTACCTGTAGAGTTTACTTTAAAGCTATTACCAACCCCTAAAGGTAAAAAGCAATTGAAGTCCTTGAAACTACCTTTACCAAGTCTTATGACAACCTTTAGATATTAGATACTAATAAAGACTTAACGGGAAAAAACTTTAATAACTTCTCCAGCTGTTATATTATTAAGTAAAATAGCGGCGAAAAACGTAATCGCAGTACCCGTACTTTTTGCAAATACCGCAAGTTTTTCGATGACTAGACTATTAATATATATAAAAAAGATTCAAAAATCTGTTAAGTTTAAGCCAAAGGAAAACTTTAAACGACGATGGATTTACGTACAAAAAAAAAGTTTCATTAGGTTAGCGAAAACCCTATTTAAGCTGACGTAACTTGAAAAATATACTTAAGACTCATAGCTTAAAAAAAGGTTGTTAAGAAACCTTACCACCCCCATACGCGATTCAGGGGACCTTCTCTTTACTTTTAACTAAGTTACACCTCTTCACGTGCTAACGATAAGAAACTTCTTAACCTGTTCGGAAATTTAACAACTCCATACAATAACGCGAAATACGTTTTTAGCAGCTGCAAAGTATGTAAAACAGCGGCCATCCATATGGCCAGAGGAATTAACGCAGGCACCCTAAACTAATCAATTAGGCAAAATAGTCAGGCTTTTCAGAATCTAGTGCCTATTCCCCATCAGCAATTCCATCAACAGGCGCTTCAAAACCCTTCCCTATTTAAATTTTCTTATATACGAAAGCCCACTATAGGTACTACTATAAGATTTCATCCTTCGGGCTAGACGACTAGCAATTACCCTTAACACTGTACCATAAAATCTTTAAAGCTTAAATAACCAAAAAAAACCATTTAGAATTAGGATAACTATCGTGACATTCCTTGAAAACCTGATAAAGAAGTTAATATCAATTACAAGTTGTTTATATATTTCTCCAAAATTTAAAACAACGTAAAAAAATGCAACGGAAAAACATATAACCTTTTCTATATCGAGATAATTCCTTTTTTAAATATTTACAAGTGGATAAAAATTCCCTCTTTAGGTTTTTACTTACTGTTTCCCAAAATCCTTATTGGGTATGCTAGGAACTACTACCTAACCTTCTTTATTGGAGCTACTACGTTTCGCAAGATTTACGATGGTATAAAGGGATATTTTGAATACGAAGTATACTTTACGTAATACTATATAGATTAGGCTATAATGTGGTGAACTACAATAATAGCTAAAAAGAAAAAAGAGGAAACGTTAATAAATGTCCTTGATGAAATGCTTAATAAGTTAATGATATATAAAAAAGCAATAGAAAACGCCTAATTTGGCAAAGATATATTTTACGAGCAGGTACGGACAGTAGTTACGGGTGTTAATGAGCTCGAATACGCCTTAAAATGCCCAAATACCACTTACAAAGGTTTTTTTTGGCTAATTACGTTCTTCGCTTACTACCGTAATGACGCGTATTCTAAAATTATTTGGTATTTACCCCTAAACCAGCAATTTTTCTAATGTAAATAAGAAAGACCTTATGGTAATTCATTACGTCGACCGAAAATACGACTATAGGCGCCTACAAAGCCTAAAGTCTGGTTTACTGGCTATAAACGGGAGGCAATAGCTAAGTTAGCGTTAACAAACCCAAGATTTAGGCGGACTTATAAACTGTAAGCATTATTGTTGTAATAATAGTAAGAGATATTAAATTTGTGGCAAGTTTAGTTGCTGGTTAACTCGATACCCCCCCATAGTAGTAACTGGAAAAGATTGGTGGGTCACATTAGCATACGCGCACAAACTATAAAGCTGCCAGTGTTGAAATAGTATTAAATACAGTGCAGTAAGTCAACTTTACTATAAGTAAAGTTGACTGTACTGTTAGTGTATTGCTCTGTGCGGACTTACCTCATTGGGTGTAAGTCAAGTGCAGTACGTTGCACTTCACTTTAGGGAACGAACCAAGAAATTGGCTATATAAATTATAATGCAGACTGGCTAGTGGTCTGCCAAACCTAGAACAATACATCCACTACTTGACCAATACAATACACCTGTTCGACCAATCGAATCGACAACCTTGCATTGGTTTTAATGTTATGGACTCAGGTTATTGACTATTGAGTCTATAGGTTACATGACTGTGCATATAACGGGATAGAGAGTACTCGATTCGGGCTCAGTCCAGGCGCAGACCAAGCGCAGTCCGTGTACGGCACGTGTAAGGGTACGTGACGGGCTGAGTATTGGTTATGCCCATAGGTCTTGTATAGTAGGTTATAGTAACCTTTTTTAATATTTTACCGTACCTTAATAGTAAGCCCCATTTGATAACTACTAAATTTACTATTATAAGTCGGATTATAATATATTATTAAGGTTTTCTTTTCTTTTTTCGAAAAAAAAATATTATATATAAACAATGAATCGATAATAAACGTTAATAATTTTACGTTACACTTTAACATTATAGAAAAGAATGGGCCGTTAACCAATATCTCATCTTTCACTTTTATAAATATACTTTTTACTATTTCGGAGCTTATTAAACTGATATTTTTCGTTTACAAAATATGGTAAACTATATCGCGTTAATTTAAAAGTAATTATAATGATTGGGTTAATCAATTTTGATTATCGACTTTACATCCAACTTCGTTTGAATTATAATTAAGATTTAGTAATTTAAGCCTGAATTAGCCGCAACTAGTATTAACTTTTTGCCAGTTTAAAGTAGGCGAAAACTAAATGATCAAACGTAATTCAACAAGTCTACTTTGATGTAGGCGACGGCGCATTAAACGATCGAATTTATATTAAAAGAAAATAAAATGTAAATTAAGAAGGGTCGGTATATTTTTTTTCACGTATAGGGTTATTATACGGTGGTGATTAAACAGGCGGTTATAATGTATTATAAAATAAGCAGATATAAAGGTATGTATAATGTAAACAAATTTTTCAATTATATCGAAGTTATTTTCGATGACCTTTATCGCGTGGATAAAGTATTAATAGAATTGAAAGGATTGGTTACAAACAATAAACAATTATAGGTAATATTCGTTATTAGGTTCTGAATATTTTTAATTTGAATAAACGACCTAAATTGACCTTCGACCGTAACTTATAACTATTTACGTTTCTGTGTATCGCTTTGTATCCGCGACAAATTTATTATAACAGGTATTAATCGGGTAAACTATATCGTAGCCTTGGAAAAGTATTGCAAACTCGCCGATATGTTAAAGTTTATAAATTGAAAATAAAGTTGTAATCCTTAATGATTGGGCCCCATATAAGTTAAACGGCCGAATAATAATATAATTATAACTGGGGTTTACACTTTGGTAATATTTTCGTTAGAGGGTTATAGTAATTGTGGCTAATTATGTCGATACCGCGGCTAATTATTTTAGTAATCCCATTCGGTACGTATTTAAAACCAAGGACTTAAGGCGATGTAGATGATGATATATGAACGTTAAGCTAGGTTTGTTACGAGGCGTCACGTATATTATAATTTATCGGATTATTATTAACGCGGTTATAAACTTCGCCTGGTATTACCTTTTACGTAAGTATATACGATCTTAGTTGAAAAGGTAAATGAAGGTTTCTTATTAAATGTAACAGGCGAAGTTTAACTTTTAAATATAGTTTTGTTTAAAGGATATATGACCTCAGCGACATAATTATGAAATCAAGTAAAAAGAAGTTGAATATAATCAAAATACGTATAAATAAAAATCCATTCCTTATCCTTATAATTTTTAATAATATTTACTTTTTAGATATTTTAGTCGATTTTAGCTATAATTATCGTTATATTATTAATAAGGCTTTTATATAATAGGTAAGAAAAGAGTAAATTCGGTTATTATATTTTCGAAATTTTGATACAATATTAGGGTTATGGAAAAATACGTTTATTACCTGAGTAGTTAAGTTTTGTATGAATATTAATAAATAGTCGAACCTGGTATTAGTATGTATTATTACCGGAATTATGTGGGATATAATCTTTGGAATATTTTGGATATAATATGAATAGGTAATTTTGAATATTAGCGCTAGTCATGTAATCATTTATAGGTAAAGAAGTTTTGTTATCGATACGGTAATAGTACGTTTTAGGTCGGAGAATATACGGAGTGTAGTAAAATAGGTTTTAATCGGTTTAGCAAAACGTTTATACTGGGAGGTAAAATATATGGGAGATTAGTCTCGGTTAACTTTTACCATGAGCCTTTACAAAATAATGCGGATTTTATAAACGAAGGCGACGACCACGGTTGAAAAAAAGGATAAGTTACATCTCCTATTGAACTTAATAAAATCCTCGATTTATTCGATAAAAATAAGTCTATACCTTACCCCTATATAAGGGGAAACTCGATTACTATATTTATATTCAACAAAAGAATATCTAACCAACTTTGAAGACTATTATATTGAATATTACAAAATTTACTTCTTTAATTTTAACGACAAATTACGAAATTAATAAAGAAAGTTCGAGTTCGGGTAAACTCTTTTATGGATTATAACGTTGGAATTAAAAATTTTGAAGTCGAAAGAGGAGGGTAACGGTTTCATATCGATTACTAAATACTAAATAAAAATTGAAGTAAAACCATTTTTCTTTACCTTTAATTAAAAAGACCTTATGTACGTTGTTAAAGTCGATATAGTTTACGAAATTGTATATGCGGTCGGCTTTTTACCGTATCTGGGTTTTATTTGAATAAGATGAATGAATGGTATTTCGTATGCGATTCGAGTAACTTAAAAAATTAATTACTCTTTCGAGGTTGGAAAAAGTATTGGCGACGTTTTAACAATATATTAATCATATAATAGCAGATGTATTACATAATTTCGCTATAATGTATCTAAAGAATCTTTTAGTTCTTTTTTTCTAGCACTAAATAGGATAATATTACGAAAGTTCACGTAGTTTTCAAACGTTTTCGTACTACGAATCTAAATTTAAATTTTAAAAAGTGCAACTTCGTAGTGAGAAAAGTAAAATAGGTGGGTTTATTGTAACGATTAAGGTAGGTATTTGGGCCGACTTTGAAAAATCAGTATAATTCTCGAATGAAAATTATCACGTACCATTCGAAAGGATCGAAGTTTTTTGGGTTTTACCAACTTTTATTGTAATTTTATTGTCAATTTCTCCGATTTAACGGAAGGTTTCATCCGATTAATAAAGTAAGAAATTGGTTAAATTTCAACGAAGCGGAAGGAATATTCGTTTTAAACCTTAAAAGATACTCTTGTTACGGCTTCGATTTTAGTATATTAGAATTTTCATCGGCTAATTATAATGAAAACTTATTATTTAGAAACGGCGCTAAAAGGGTATTTATCGTAATATGGTAAGTATAGCATCTTAAAGCTAATAAATCATTATTACAGACGATTAATAAACGCGAAACGTAACTATTCTATTTATGATAAGGAGCTTTTTGCGGTAATATTCTATTTAACAGCGTAGTTTGCCTAATTATGTAATATCTGTTCCCCGTCTACAATCCTAACGAATGATAAGGGTTTGGAATATTTTTCTTTACAACGTTTCATTTCGAAACGTCAAATTAAATAGACTGAAGTTCTTTCGCTTTTTTAATATTACCTATGGTATAAGCCCATAAATAAGAGCGCCCGCCAGGATACGTTAACCTGGAAACCAAAAAATACACCCTAAATTAAGGAACGTCACGTATAATTTTTTTAGTTTATTTTCATTATTATGTTCAACGTAATTATAATAGATATATATATTAAAAAACGTAAATTATATCGGGTTATATGGATAAATGTATTGAGAATGAAAATTAGTTGTTAGATTACGATGATATACACTCTAAAGTTAAGCCGAAAGTTTTTAACAGGTCGTCGAAAACGAAACCTCCCTAGGCCTAACTCAAGCTCAAATTATTATTGCGGATAACGCCGAGGTTATTTAATACATAAAAACCAGTAATACCGTTACAGACCCGACCCTTATTAAACCTATTAATATTATTAACATTGAATAATCGCATTATTTTCGGTTTGAATACTTTCACAAAATTATAAAACTAAAAAATAACTCACGACTCATTATATAAAGTCCTCTTATTAACGGTTTCTAAAAACTTTATGTGTTTTCTAATTAAATTCTGATAATCAATATAAATTACGAATTATAAAATTAATTTATGAGGTATGTTACGATACCGTAGCCGTTTATACCTATAGAATTAGAGATTATTAATAAGAAAAATCTTATAATAAACCAAGGATTCGCTTATTATGAATTATTTGGGTAAAAACATATTATTTTGCTTTTTTCAACGGGATTATTATTAGAAGATGATAGTTGTATATATTTGACGTTTATATCGAATATATACGTAATATAACAAAAAAAAACATTGTCATACCTCACGGTAAAGCCTCTTTTAATCTTATCCTATCCTGAATCGATATTGAATATATATTTTTTCGACTTTATAGTCGACATATCAGTTATTAAAAGCGGCTTTTAATATTTGATAGTAATTACGAATCAGTTATTTAAATTTATTACAACCAATACTTATAGGAAATAATTTCGGGGTATATAGTTAAGATTTTACAAATTTATATCTTCAATTCTTATTAACTACAGTTTGTATTAAATAGGTGTATTTTAAGTAACTTTATATTTTTTAATAAAATTCGAATAACTTTTATACGCAATATCTTACCAATAAATAAATGATGGTATGAAACGAGTAAATTATAAAGTTTAAAAGTATTTACATTTCTTCGTCGCTTCTTCGTAATATAATTAGGCTTTATATTTACCTATTTATTAATTTCTGTTAAATAATCGAAAGTCAGGTATTATCGGGTTTAACTTGAATCGTTTAATCAATAGGTATAAAATATTATTTATACCGAATTTAAACGAAAATACGAAATCGTTGACTAATTCGGCGGGACAGGCCTTTAAATTTTAGTATACTTATATAAAGAGGTGAAGTTAGCTTGAGCGGTAGTATTTGATATTTAATAATGAAAAGAAACGACGACGAATTGTCGACGACGTTTGGCGAAAATATATAAAGTAGTAAATTAGGTTTGATTAAGTTCATATAATATTGAAACCAATTACTTTAGTAAAAAGCCTAATTATCTTTATAATTAATATTAAATCTTCGATGTTCGGAGTTTATTTAATATTGTTTTAAATATTATTAACAAATACTTCGTATTTTACATCAAATTAATTAAGCGAACGGCTTTAAACCTTTTTTTTCGTAAGTTTTATCCAATATTGATCTGAAACCCGTTTTGATCATTAATGATATTAAGGAAGTTATGAATACGGAACTTGAAATTTAAGAAATTTTTTCGATAAAAACGGATCGAGGTAGGATTCGCTTTATACTAGTTAACTGAAAGAGTTATAGTAAATTGGAGTAGAAATTGGTGGGAAATTTCTAGTATATTATAATTTTTAATAAATTGAAAACGAAATAAAAGGATATCTAGATTTACCAATACCCGGTATTTCGACGTTGACGTTCAATTGATATTAAATAATTTACGCGGAGTGAGCTGATTATACTCTTAAAATTATACTTTACTTATAGAAGAAGGGGAAAATGTATTATTGAATTAGGTTACAATATAATAGGTAGGACTGAGTAAATATTACCCAAGTTTTTTGAATACGTATACGACAGTAAAACGACTTTTATTACGACTTGATAAAAATTTACTTAATTTTTATTCTTATTCTTATTAAGTTTTAACGAGTATTATTTTTATTAACGTTAAAGGCCCTATAATAACTAGCTTCGGATATTGAATCACGTATGTATGAGAGGACGACGAAAAGCGTGGCGGGCGTTAATAGTTGCTGACTAAAAGAATTGGTAAAAGGCGAAACAGATGCAGGGCGACGCCGAAAATAGCGGATATCGTTAGGAGGGATAAGCGTTAAAGGAAGCCGATGATAACAGATAACATTAAAAAAGACGGGTGTTAAAGGAAGTCGATGATAATAGCAAACAAAAAGCAGGGCGAGGGGCGGGCCGAGAAAAGCGACCCTTTAAGTGGGCTACCAAAATTTATGATATATTAATTTGGGTTTGGGCGATGCGATCGACTCGGGTACGATTTTTTCCCCGCTTATGATCAGCTCAATTAACTCGTTTCTAGCTAAAGTTAGCAATTAAGATACGGATAAAATCGAGGCTCGTATAATTAGGCTTTCACCATCGTTCGTGATACTTCATAAGTCTTAATTTATATTAACTATAAAAACCTTGTTTACGTAGTTATATTATTTTAACTATGTATGTTAAAGTCATAAAATTTTATATAACGTTGATTTAAAAATCTGGGCTAAAATATTACGCATTAATATACGGTTGGCTAAAAAAGTTTTATTTTGGTAAATAGATGATATCGTAAAAAGTTATGAAGATTTTTTTTTAAAAAAAAGACGTACCCGGAAAAAAAGGGCGACGGAAGTATATAACTAAAAGAGTAACAGCTTATACGGCCGGTACAATAAGGGTTGTTTATACCTAAATAATGTTGTAAAGGCGGGTGAACAAATTAATTAATTCGGAAAAGATGGGGGTAAAAACGGGTTGATAACCCGAGATATTTCCTTACCGCTTATACGTAAAAAACAAAATATAACTTTTAGCTTCAGCCGTAACAATTAATCAACGTGGGAAAATGCGTAAACCGAATAAAGTCATGAATAAACAAATTTCTTTTCAATATATTACGAAAAGGGGGAAAATAATAGTCGAGTTTTTTGCGAGGTTGATTAATTAGTTTACCATATTATAAACCTTTCTAAACTTATAATAACTTTAATTTCGATGAACTTCACGATAAATGAAAGGAATACCAAAATTGAAAATTTAGGTGAAATGTAATATATACGCGTTTTGAAAATATTAAGGGGAAAAATTATTTTTATTGTTTTTATTATTAAGAACGAATGGGGTTTGTATAATACGAAAAGTTTATAAAAGGTAATTAACGGTAAATTGTTCCTATATAATGAAATAGTATACTTTATAAGGCGGTTTATTATCTTTACTAAAGGTGTCGGTGTCGACGTAACTTATGTTAAACTTATTATATGCATCGGTTATGAATATAAGGTAAAGGAATTAACTAAAATATATTAGCAGAAATGAGTAGTTAGTATATGAAGGGTAAAATTAAAATCATTACAAAAAAGAATAAAAATCGAAGTTAAGGCGACGTTATAAAAAAGAAAAAGGGGAAGTTTTAAAGGTTACTCGGGCGTTAGTATTTATAGGTATTAGCGAACCAGATTCAATAAGGGTTACGTATTATATGGAGAATTATACGGCACGTTGAAAGATATGTTACACAGCGTTAGCGGTAAAAAATACGATTCGTTAAAAGGTACATTATATGACGAATTAAGGGGTATGTCATATAATGCCAGTGACTTAGGGTTAAACCGGTTAATACATTATACGGTTGGTTAAAGAGTACGTTATATAACGTCGGCGACCTAGGGTTAAACCAGTTAATACGTTATACGACTTGTCAAAAAACACGTTATACGACGTCAATAGCTTAAGGTCGAATCGTTCGATATATTATACGGTGCGTTAAAAGGTACCCTATACGATATCGACGGTAAAAAAAAATATTATATAGCGAGTTAAAGAGTGTGTTATATAATGTTGGCGACCTAAGGTTAAACCAGTTAATACGTTATACGGTTTATTAAAGGGTATGTTATACGGCGTTAACGGTTTGGGGTCGAATCGGCCGATACGTTATATAACGCGTTAAACTTCACGCTATCAGTTTGTACTCGACTCATATACTAGGCAAGTAAGGCTCGCGCCCTGTGTTTAATTAATAAAACACCGTAACCCTTATAATGTCTGGAGAAAAGGGAGGTATATTATCAATTTAAACTATTAGTTGTTAAGTTTATAGGTTACGTAACTATATACGTAACGGGATATACAATATCTGATCCGAGTCCGGTTTGGGCATAAACCAGGAGCGGTCCGTATACAACACGTGTAAGTATACGTAACGGGCTAGGTATTGGCTATGCCTATATTTCCTGCACAGTGAGCCACGGTAACCTCTTTGAGTCTTCCACCGTACCTCAAAAGTAAACCGCATTTGGAATCTACTTGTATTACCATCGTAGGACGAACTATAACACTCAAGACCTACGAACACTTTTAGTTTTTTAATAAAAGTATATGAGTACTATTGAAAAGCTATTCGTATTAATGTAACTTTAATTTAATAATTCTATTAGTGTTGTTCCTGGTAACAGAATCTATTTTCGTGAAATTTCGTATAACCAGCCCTAAAAACCTTTGAATGGTTGATTTTAATCATTGGGTTAAAAAAATTATAATAGGTTTTGAAAAGTTGAGGGAAAACTTTATCTGTGAGTGTTATATTAAATTAAAATGTAAATATCTTGTAAAACCCATCTGAATATTTGTTTTCGATAATTATAATTTAATTTAAAATGGGCTCCTTTATTCTCTACGCATTAATCGTAGTATAAAGTGAAAATCTATGGTGTTTACGCAATGATACAACTTTTGTTGAGCACAAATCCCCGTTCATATAAACGATAATTACTCATTTTCTTTAAAAGTAACATATTTTTTTGAATGTTGTGTCTCACTTATTTAACTATATGAATTTTTTTTTTAAAAGAATATTGTATCGTAAATCCGGAATAATATAAGTTCTAATAGGGGATCGATACCTATCGAAGTGAATGTTGAATTAGGTTATAGAAGACACCAGTTGTATATTTTGCAAAAGGCTTTTACAGATTATGAAAATCTACAACAGCATTAAGTAAAGCAGACTTTTAGATTGCGACAATCCCAAACAGTGATTCAGAGGTGAAGACGGTATAGCAATTGAAAACATTGAGAAATCTTCATTGAATTATCTTGAAAAACGTTGAGATTAACCATCAAAATCCCAAATACTTAAAAAAACACTCACTAAGTTTTTAAGCACTTTACAATTAACAAAAGG
Organism: Anisogramma anomala; assembly: GCA_038502455.1. Taxonomy (NCBI): domain Eukaryota; kingdom Fungi; phylum Ascomycota; class Sordariomycetes; order Diaporthales; family Gnomoniaceae; genus Anisogramma; species Anisogramma anomala. The sequence goes on along the minus strand of JASMMZ010000008.1, from coordinate 14,024,900 downwards.
CTAAGTTACTACTATTATTAATATAAATAGCTAAGTTTCATACTCATACAAGAAACAACAACTTAAGCAACAAACAATTTTCCTATACCAAACCTCACCTCTTATACTAATTTTCCATACGCCTATATTACGAAATTGTTCATCGAATATATTAATAAACAAGTTAAGGTTTGTACTCCGAGATAAAACCCAAAGAATCGACAAGTTGCGCCAAGAAAACCACGTCATATAACTTTAAGCTCAAGTCAAGTTCCATTACCCAAATCGTCAAGTTCCTACGCTCACAAATTTCTAAATTTCCTCGTCCAAAATACCAAGTTAAGAAAACACCTAATTAGTTACTAATCTAGATAATTAAAGTCTTTAGATATGTCTTTTTATAATATTATAATAGAAATTTTGATTGAAATATGTTGACGAGAATATAACTAACGAACACCTAACTAACTATGTTGGTCATTATATCCTGAACAAAAATGTCAGCGCATAGTTTGGTCATAGACGCCGCGCTTTTTTGAGATTTTCGTGCATTTTTAAACTAGTGGATAATTAATATGAAGACACCAATTCAAATTAAGGTTAAAGCTAAGTTAAAAGCAAAAGTTAATAAGCGTGGGATTGTTAAGCGAAATAAAAGAATAAAAAGGCTATCAAGGACTTTTTTTAAGTTGGCTTTATTTGAGGATTACCCTTAAAATTCTCAACCTTAAAATCCTTAATTTCGATACGAATAGAGAAAAAAGAGTTCATTAACGAGTAATAACGTCCTTATATACGTTCTAAATAAATATTATCTTCTAATACTTAATTAATTAAAACTTTTAAGCATATCAAAATGAAATCTTTATACTTATATAATGAGAAACCTTTTAATTTATTGGATAGTCGAATCTCCATTCGTGATAAAGTAGTATACAAGTTCGGCGGAGATAGAAAGCGTGGGGCAACGGTTGCCAACACGACAAAAGAAATTAATATTGGTGCCATTTAGCGGTAAACTAATAAAAATCTTTAATTACTTCACAACTTCCCTTAATATAGTAAAAACCCCCAAAGTTTCCTTTAAAATCGCTAAAGAACTGTTAGGTTTTCCTTAAAAACATTAAGTTACTTAAGGAAAAGCTTTTTCAGGAAGGAATATCTACATATATAAGCCTACTATAGGCTCTACTACAGGAATTAACTAATCAAATCAAGAGACTGGTAATTACACCTATTATTACAACTTCAAAAACCGCAGATTTATATTAATAGGAAATATTATCAATGATTGAGACAATTACCGTAACATTTATCCCAAATAGGTCAAAATGGTTAACATTAGTTATGAATTACCTAAGAATCTCATCAAAATCTAAAACAATGTAGACAGGAATAATGGAAAACCTTATAATTTGCTGAACACAACAATCATAACATTTTTTAACGTTTCTAGGTAAATGAAGGTTTATTCTTTAGGTTTTCATTTACCATTTTCATGGATACTTATGGGTTACGCCAGAGATTATTATTTCACTATTAAAACTAATATAACAATTTCATGTGAAATTTATGACGGAATAAAAAGTTACTTCGAAAACAATATTAATTCTATATAATATTATACAAATCGGGTTACAACGAGATGAACAACGACTATAATAAAGAAGAAAGAGTACATACTAATGGATATTTTTAATCAAATGATTAATAAATTGATCTTGTATTAATAAGAGAAAGGAAAGATATACATTGGTAAAGCTACACTTTATACGTAGGTTCAAGTAGTTGTTACGGGTGTTACAAAGTATAAACGCGCTTTATAATGCCTAAATACCACTTATCAAAGCTCTTTGAATTATTTAAGGTTTTTATTTACATTTATAATAATAGGTACAATAAATTTAGATAATATATAACCCCAGGACAATAATTTTCGCGATTAGAATGGATAAAACCTTCCAACCACATATTATATCTACCATAAATACAGAAAACCCTAACATTCAAAATTTAGTTTCAAGCCTTTGAATAGGAAGCTATATTGCTAATAGTAACGTGGGAAAAACTCGGGCAGTTGAAGTAACCGTATGAACTATTGTCGTGATAGTAATAAAAGGTATTGAATTTGAGGCAAATATGGTTACTAATAAACTTATTACTTCATAACTAAACGATACAAATAATAAGTAATTTACTATACTCAAAACCCTATTATTTTTGGAAAATAATATTTAAAACGCGTCACTAATTGCGAGCGTAAAAACAGTTTTAAAGATAACAATACACTAAAATAATATATACGGCATGAAAATACTGCTCTTGAAGTGGTTTAGTAATTAGCTGACCACGTCTTCATATACCTTTAAACTGGCGAATACCATTGAATTTGTTATAAAAATTAGGTATTTGATCCCTTATACACACTTAATCTTTGTGATTATTATACAGATAACATATTTTTACATATGACTCCAAAAAATGTAGAGACAAGATAATTAATGAAAAGCTACTTGCAGTATATGATACTACGACGGGAAAGTACTACCATTACTAAGATTAATTGTAAAGATATAGGTAAGGCCAATGTTAGTGTTCACTTGAGCGGAAAACGATTATTCTAATTATAAGCGACTATATAAATCGTCGGTAAACCGATTACATTTTATATCCTCAAGTTATTTTTACCCAATTTCTACTTTGTTTGGAAAATATAAAGATTCTTGGCGTTAACGTTAACGTTAACGTTGATTAAATAGCTAAAAACATCTAAAGGTTCCTTTTTTTCTATGAATAGAAACATCTTTATTTTCATCTTTAAAGGTTATAGATAATAGTATTAAACCAGAAAAATTTATAAATACGTTAATTATACCAACGTTTTAATTATCTAACCATCAATCAATTGCGTAAAGTTCTCAATTCTTCAGGATATAAAGATTGGAAGTACTTGATCTTGAGAGAAATTGAAAAACTTAGCTATTATTACTAAATAAACACTAAAATACCCCTAAGGTTTATTTCTACGTTAGAAGAAAATAATGAATTTAATCATATGATTTTGACGAATCTATTTTACTCGCATAAAAAGCTTGTTTTCTTTATCGTAGATTCGGAAACCTTTTTTACGAAGCTAAATTTTTTCAATCACTGTCAAAAAAAGATGTTTGGAAAGTTTGAAGGATGGTATCGATTGATATGTAATTACGGAAATCTAATATCATATCATATGACGACGGTACGAATTTTATTACGATAAAGTTTCAAATTAATATTATAACAATAGGGATTTAGTGTTAATAAGTACCTATTAAAGCGCATTGAAGTATTAGAAAGATCTAGAAGACAGGTGTACTACTTAGAAGGATGTATGATATCCTTATATTAGATATTGTAAGTTTTACAAACTATGAGGTACATCTTTATATAGCGGTGAAAGGTTTAAATGATACTGTAAGCCCTAACGTTCCAATACTAACGTTGCTTGTTTTTCAAGCGTATCACTGTTTAACGAAAGAATTTCTACTATTGTAAAATGCTCAAAAGAAAGTTATAGCATCTAGTAAAGCTTTAAAAAATTATGGAGGAAATTTTCCCAGAGTTAGGTTAATTATATTTTTAATACTAGTAACGATTCTGAGGTTATCGATGTATTAACATTGTCATTGTAAAGCAACGTTACCGTGTAGCGAAATCCAGGCAAATGAGATTTCTCATTCAAGATTATAAGTATTGCCAACCCTAAATTAGTTGTTAAAACTGCTAAGGGTCCTGCGATGTTTCGATATGTTTGAGGTTACATCTTGGATAAAGGTAAATACCAATGAAAATCATTAATATAAATGAATAAACTAATACAAACCCTTATTTCTAGTAATTAAGAAGCCTTCAAAGTGACGGCGGCGCGGCTAACCATTAAAGAGGATAAATACTGAAGATGATTAATATGTGATAGTGCGCACCTATACAATTGCTTGGGTTAGCAGGAAAAGGAAAGATAATTAAAACTTGACCATTAAGCTCCGTATATAAGACATTATCAAACCTTTGGGAAAACACTTTGAAACAAGCAATAAATTCGAGATGGATAGACTTTTCATAAATTAATCTGTATAATTTACATCCAAATATGACTTTAACTTCTACGAATCTAATGTCATAATTTTTAAGTCGAGGATTATTTTCAATATTAAACTAAAACCACAAATTATCTGTATGAAAAGTTCCGTTCAATTGCTTAAGGCTACGTTAATAAAAGCAAAGACAAATTCTCATGCAATCACCAATAGTTTAGAAAATCAGCTATTGTATAGTAGTTTTATTGGTAATCAATTCGATATTAGTTATTAATAAAATTCATCCTTAATACTCGTCATATTTAAACGTACATATAATTAGCTATTAATTTATAATGGATAGTCCTATTAAAATTAGTTTAAGAACTTTATAACAAATATTTATTGGAACTATGTATATGATATATTCAATTATTATTAGAACTAATTAACAAAACCGTCAACTAGTTTCCAAATTTTTATTAATACTTTGAGTTTCAAATATGTATAAAATACTTAAGCTGTAATTTATAACTATTAATTACGTATGTTTGTGTGGGTTACGAAATATTGGACACATAAATTGACGATTTTGTTTTGTTCGAGATGATGATTTTTTAGTAGCGGAATAATGTGCGATAAAGGACTCAAAGTTTTGGAATTGTTAATTGATCGCGATTTTTAGTAAAGATAGATATATAAATTTCGTAAGATTATCAACTCTTCTTTATTGTGTTTATGATATGAATACTTATATTAATTTCGTTCAACATGGTTAAAGTATTATTATAGATAAAATTGATATGACTAACGTTATAAAGCCTCAAAAATATTTGTAATAATATACTTATAATAGTTATATTGAAACCTTATACTAATAGAAAGAAACGTAAAACCAGTTAATGACTGCATAATATCAAAACATAACTGATAAGAATAACGATATATTAAATAATCGATTTAATTGGAAAATGAAAAATTTGGATCGAAACATCAATATGATTCTTATTAAATTGTCGATGGCTAAGTTGATAATTTATGAACGGTTCCTTTATTGATAATACTCTCTATTATTGTCGATTGGATTTCTCGTAATGATCGTCAACGAAAAGAGAAAACAAATCGATTAATTCGCCATCACAAAAAATTATCTTTTTGAAACCTTCGTAAAATATGAAATGATAACACTAAGCATACTTAATGCTACAGGTAACAGAATAGTGGTCGGATTTTATCTAAGTATGTCAATAAGAAAAACTCTCAACATCATTACCATACAGTTAAATATTTCATTTGTTCACTTGACAATTTATACTGATTCAATAAGCCTTATCATGTGCTCATTTAAGTTGAGAACAACAAATGAAGAAAGTATAATAATTAATATAATAAATATCTGCACAACCAACACAAAACATGAAGATTAAGACGTTCCTATAAATAGATAGTATAGATAACCTTTCAATTGTTCTAACGAAATCTATACTAAATAAGACCCTAAAATATTTGTTAATAATAATAGACTAATTAATCGAATCAAGGGGTGGTTTAAAGAACACCTATTGAAATATAACGTAATAATAGCTCATAAGGAAAACAATGGTAACCTAGTAAATTCAAAGACTACTAAGGGGTTAAGACTATTTTCAATACGAATTCATTTAATCAATACCGTTAATTTGAGTGTTTAGTTGTATATTTATTGAAGAAAATAATTTTTAAAGTGATATACTACTTGGTGGTGGGATCACAAGTGGTAGGGAAAAATATAGACGTATAATTTTCTATAGAGAAGACAAAATTAATGATTTCATTCGTTCAAAGGTTTTCAGATAAGATAAATGGACATCAGCACTAATATCGGGAAAAAAAACCTTCTATATTAAAATTATATTCAAATACAATACATTCTAGTTTAACTGAACTAACTACAAGTCAATCATATAAAATCGCACAATTTAATTAGAGGCATAAGTCAAGTTATCAACTATATAAAGTACTATATAAACCGGTTAGTGGTCTCCCCAAACTTAGAAGTAATCATTTACTATTTGACTACAAAATACTACTTTTACTTCCATCGATTCAAATCGAAAACATTGCAACGTCGAAAGGTCTATCAATAGATATGATTAAAAAATTCAACACTTCCCAACTTTCGATTGGCTTCAAAATAGGCTATATGTTAACTTTATGCTGAAACTCCTTTATAAACCTTATAAAGAGCTACGTTACCTAATACCTATGAAGGATTACTTGAACAAAGTTATTACATAAAATATATGAGTACTATAAATGTAGAAGCTTATAAAAAACAATTGGTAAACTATTATTAACGATTTTATACTCTCATGCATATAATAATTAACAATAACAACTTAAATTAAACTGGTAATTTTTAAAACCACGTTGACTACCTTATGAGTATAGAACATTGTTTCAATGTTGCTTTTCACTTCGGGACGAATTATAAAAATTTACGGGATAATTGATGATTTTCAGTAATCTAAGTTAAGATATTATTCGTACATAATTGAAAGATGACCACTTATTCCCTGATTATTGAAAAACGTTACATAATAAAAATACCACAACTATTGATATTACTCTGTTTTAATAGCGAAGAATTACTATATGAATTCGATTTAAATAGTCTAGCATACCATTATTATAATTGAAACGCCGCACATAAAAAAGCATGAGAATTTCATTTAATTTATTTGTAACGTAACAAAATTCGTAGATAATATAGTCATAGCTACGTAATGATATATAACAAAAAACACTCATAATTAACATTTCTATCTAAATAAATTCAAATTAGAAGTAACGTTTAATATTTTGAAAAATCATAAAGAAAACTCATTTCAGAAAACAGAATTGATTAATTTCACGAAAAGTATCGAATAATATACCTTATTAACTTCTATATCCTTAAATTTAATATCTCGAGAAAAAAAAATCACTTATTCTATATCGGAGAACTTTTTCAAACGATTTTTAACCCATTTCTACGCCAATAAATTCGTTGTTATGCACCATCTGCTATTAACGTCGTCAGCGAGAAAAATATGGTTGGACACGAATACTACGGTAAAACCATTTGAAAATTTTAAATTGAACCCTAAATAAATTGTATTCGAACAGAAAACAACATAAAAACAGTGCGAATTAAATACGTAAATTTCGTTGAATCAAATTAAAGGCTGTTTGTAAGCTTTTTTTAACACTGTAATTCTTACAGTTCTTAAATCTTTTGATAACTTATACGTAAAAAATCATAACCTATGTCGTCCTATTTGCTAATTACCTCGCATTTAAACCGCCTATTTATATGATTTTCTCCTTAAATCAATTTATTATTTAGTTATCATACTACTCATTCGCAATAAATTCACCGCTATCAAATATTATTAATATTTATTTTCAGTTTTCTACCAATCGCAATACTACTTCAAAACCTACCTAATTATATTATCTTAGTTCCAAATACTGTTGTCTTCCAAATAAAGATTCGAATCCTGATTTACAAACGATTTCTCGCCTATTTCGACCAACTCATCCAATTTCTTATTGATACGTCAAATAATTTCAATGAACGAAAAATGTATGAAATTCGTTTGTTACGTACATCAAAACCTTACAAACCTCGAATATAAAAGAACCTCATATTAACGAAAAATGATATTAATAGAGTGTAAAATAAGGTATATTTCCGTAGTCATTAACATCGTTAAGTTATTCGCAGATTTTTGCGTTATTGTTGCGGCGAAAGCGTCTTTCCAGCGTTTTATTATCTTGTAACAGCATTTCTACGTTGCTATCGAGGCGATGGAGGCCGACGAGGGATTAACCGTTATAGCGGTTTTATTAGCGCAATAGGAATTCATCATCAAAGAGTTAAGGGCCGAGGTAAATGGTGATAACAATAATATGTATAATAAGGAGAAGACTGATTTCATCTCCAATTAACTTACAATTACCCCCATCGTCAACTTTATTGCTCCCCGTATCAATGCCCCCTTTATTACTCCGAGTTCTTTTTTGAGATTTTTTACCTCTTTGCAAAAAGGATGGATTCGCCGGGCGGTGATCGTTTAGGTTTTGGTGGCGATTGTTATGGAGTTAGTAAAGGGATAGGTTCTTTAGTTTATTGTCAATGATATGGTGGAGGTATTGGTAGGTATATATATATGAGTATTAGTGGGTGTTATATGTAAATATCGGTGTGCCTAAAACGTTTTCGATATCGGTGGACGAAAAACGTAGGTTGATAAGCTTAAAACTCAACTTAATATTTTTCTGAAAGATACATTGTAACAATAGTAAAGACTTGGAGATTCCCTGGGTCCAAAAAGGCCCTTTTCATGTAAGTATTATGATTCCGTATATTTTGAATTTTCCTACGGGGCTGTAGCAAGAATTTTCAAACTTGTGCTAAAGTTGGGTAATATATTGAGTGGGCGATATTTCGTTTGATATTATAGCGGGAGTGATATTCTCCTATCCCAAAAAGTTGGACGTTTATAAAATAAAGCGTAAAATTCACGTATTTATGTTTTATTATTAGAAATCGGTATAAAAGGAGTCGAGGTAACCGGGTCAAACAAAGTGTTGGATTTTGAAAATTTGTCGAATTTAGGTTTAATTTTGGTCGAATATATAAAACCCTAACTCTTATATTAAGAGAATAACTGAAAAGTTTTTTATGAGTATTACTTTTTATAATAGCCTTTATTTAAAATCGGAGGAATGATTCTACGTTGTTGGTAGATACCTAGTCGTTATCTCAAAGGAGAGTGAAAGACCGGGTGCTAAAGTTTGCAAACTTGGCTGTAGTCTCATTACCGTCAACATCTATATACCCAAAGTTTTCCATAAGCGTAACGAGATCCAAATATAATTCGATTATAATATGGAAACTCTGAAATACCTATTGGAAAAAGGTGGCGGAATCTTTGTTGAAGCCTTATATTATAAGGGTATTATGAATGTACACCATTACCTTACCTAATATAATGTATATAACCGCCTTTAAGCCTTAGAGCGCGTTAATAACCCTAGTAGCGAAAACATAAGTAGTAAAATATAAACCCACGTAGCCTTTCGTAATTAGGAGTTTATTACGGTAAACCTTATACCTATATTTAATATAGAATCACCATTTAATAATGAATTGATATACTTCAATGAATACTGAAATTTAATATTAATTAAAGTTTCAGTGCCATTCTTAAAAACTTAAAGCAATATCTTTCTAGATCTGCCTGCTTATAAGAAAATTCAGGGATTCAAAGAAAAAATATGGGGTTAATAATATAGAACACAAAAAGCTCAGAAAGTCTTCATTAACTTTAAATAAACATAGTTAGAACTTAACTGGTATAAAACTATAACGTAATGAAAAGGTGTTCTCAAAATCGATAGATGTATTTTATACCGTTGGTATTTGAAGTCGTATAAAGTGCTGGCGTATAATTATGGTATAGTGAATCTCCCATTTATAAATAAGTGTAGTTATATAAATTTGTAACCCGACTTCTGTTATTTCAATAGAAAACTCCGTTTCAATTCAATGTATAAAGAGGTATCCGGTATTCAAGGTTTCGAAACGACAAACGAAACAAAGTTGTCGTTATTTAAAGGCAACTTTAATAAAAGATAAATCATAGCCTTTAAAGGCGATAATATTAGGCAAAGTGTTATATAATGGGGCAATTGCTTTTGCAGTAACGATTAACAAAACCGTAAATTATTTCTCTAAAATGTTTTACTCTGTTTTTGAAGTACCAACTTTTGGCGTAATAAGTAAGTATAGAAACGACTGCGGCGATAGTAATTACACATAATAAGTACGGTAGGTGTTTGTATCTCGTATGCGAAAGTTTATTATAATACTGTCTAATCTTGAATACCCTTATTATACGTTTTCCAATATATATCCGCCCTTATAGGGTTAGGTTGAACAAAACCTCTCATTATTGTGAACTAGAGAACTTAATATTAAGAAAAGAGTTTGTAATCGGATGGACCGGTTTTATAGTGGTAGAAACAAAAGGATTTACTTGTTTTGTAAGGTTAGTAAGATCTTAACGTCTAATAATACAGAAAAGCTTAGGATTTACTAGAGCGAAAAGAAATCGGTTATTAATAATTTATAAATTCGGTTTTCATAAATTAGACTTAAGTTTCACAACATTTATCTTCAAGAAATACTATGTTTATGAAAAAAATAAGTTATATATGTCAATAGAAACACGGTTGGAATATTGCTAAACATAGTCTAATACATAAATTATATAAATTACAAGGGATAGGAAAAACCTTTTATAAGATGTTGTAATTGAGATTAGAAAACCTTGTAGTTACAATTCAATTATAAACCCTTATTATACCACCAGGTAAAAAGCCTTCGAAGAAGGTAAGTAAGCTACTATCAAACCTTATATGCCTTATCGTTTTAATAATGAAGTTGTAAAATAGGGTATAAAATTCCATTTGAAAGTCACATAAAACAATGAATACGATTTTCCTTGAGTTAAGGCGGATTAAATATCACAGATAAAAAAACTTAATCAAGTTTACGGCGAATCGTTTAAAAGTCTACCCTACATATTAGGCGTTAATAAGTCCTTTAATAATAAACAATTAAGATATCCTCTGGGTTATAATAAGTTTTGAATCATTGAAAATTCCGAGATTAAAGTGATCGGCTTTTATAAACGTGATTGTGATAAGTTTGAATCGCCTATTTTTATATTATAAACACCTTAGATTATCGATATATCCATGAAAAAAATACTAAAAAAACATTTATCATGAAACATGCGAATTAACCTAACGAAAAAGTCCTGACATATCTTAAATGAACGTATTATAATATTATTAAGCGCGGTAAATATATGATAAACTTTGATCATATTACAGCGGACTTTTTCGTCAGAAATATTGAACCCTCATGAAATATTACACTTGGCCCAGTCTTAATCATTCGAAGGCTCGTTGTCGATATTGTTAACATCTAAAAACTTGTAAAAGATATCGTTTCAAAAGATTTGGGTTTATTAATCGTCTTCGAAAACAATGTAATCACCTACTTTAGGTAAAGTGGTTCAAAAGAGAGATGAAGACTTATACTAGCTAATAATACCATATTATTTTGTGAAATCGAAGGTTCGGTTAAATTTATTTTTCTTTAGCTTAGCACGTATCTGATATACCTTAACTTGATATAATTTGCGTTTGGTAAATCCTACACCATGTTGTTGGGTTTTTTTAGCTTTTCTCACGTAATAGTAAAGTAGATTCAATTTGGGGGTATCTTACTCCGCTGTTTTAACATAAGTTGTAAGGAGTTTACCAATCGTGTAAAAGGTATTAAAATATAGTTGAACAAAATCTCCCGCTTATTCGTTTATTATAACTTAGTTTTCGATATCGGAAACACGTAATAGGAATGTTATTTCTACAGAGATTAGGTTTTCGAATTTCGGTAAAATGATGTTCGATATCTTAATTTACGAAATCGGTAGAATATAGGACCATCGTTCCAGGAAAGATATTAGGACAACCTTATAATTGAACCTATTATCGATGTTAGATCGAATTCCCATAATAACTATAACGATATTAATCATGGTAAAGTTAAGGACGTATATCAAACAATATATAAGAACCTTCACCTTACTATTAACGTATATTCCAATTATTAGAGCCTTGATATTGAAGGTATGTTCTTCATGTACTTTAACCTATGTAGGTTTTGCCTAGTTATACATTAAGTTAAAGTCCCAACTAACGATATTGTAAAATACAGATAATAAATAACATGTTGTCATTACGACTTCAAATCATAAATTAATTCAGGTATATATTTATGAGATCGATCTCATCAATGCGTCATTATGAAATTTTATTATCTGAATTTGGTTATAATTATATAATGATAACGGAAATATTTTTTCGAATGTACAACAAAATCCGAAGTCGAATTGTTAAAAGTAATTTACGATTATCCTCCTATATAAGGGTAAAGCCCTACTAATTTCTAACCGGTGAAAAAAATCGTAAGCTTGGTAATGTTATATAAAGTCTTGGTTGATATTTTCCCTACTTTATTAAGTGTTCTATATGTTCAAAATATCATCGCCATTTTCCGTACAACCTATAAATAAAACCTGGTATACAGTTAAAATTTCACACATATTTAACTATATAATAGTAAATACCATATTTAGTTTCGGATTTTAGCAATACTTGGTCATTGTGAGTAAATTCGAAATAGGCGTATTTAGTATTTATAAATATTGATATTTGATGGAATAATACTACATGCAGTGTAGTAGGTTAACTTTACTTACAGTAAAGTTGACTGTAATGCAAGTTGAGTGTATTGCATTGTCGAGACTTACCGAATTGGGTAAAAGTCGATTAAAGTAGGGTGAACTTCACTCTAGGGTACGGGCCAAGCAATTGGGAATAAAATTACTGCGCAAACCGGCTAGGGTTCTACCAAACCTATAATAATATATCCACCACTTTACTAATGCAATACTACTGTTACTTCAAAGAACAATCCAATCGATAACATTGAAACATCTAAAGTCCTATAAATACCAATTGGTACTTATTAGGTTAAAAACAGATTGGCTAAGTAGAAGAAGAAGCTACTTTCTGGTTACGATTTACGTTAAATGACGGTTAAGGTAGAGGAAAGATTTTATCGAAGGGCTTTTACTGCTGCGCAGGTTTTCACGGCAGTAAGTAGAAAAGAATTCTAAGTTTATCCGGTTTTTATGGAAATTTAGAGGTAGCGACAGTATCGTTATCGAAGATACTAAAAAATCTGTATTAATTATTTTTAAAAACATTGAGATTGATTATCAGAAGTCTTAAAGTTCGGTAAGTTGGCAAACCGCTAAGTTAGTATTACTGCGAGTGCTACTACTAAAAAAAAACGACTAAGTCTCTATGCTAAATAACTTACAACCTTCATCCTCTACTAACAACAAACAACTTTCGATCTTACCCTTTACAATAAACCTTTGATCTTACTTTACTTTTTTTCACTCTCTACGTAACTTTAATCGTTAAGTTCGCTGTTCTAAGCGAAAATACCAAATCGTGTTAAGAAAGCCACGTAGCGCGAATCCATGTTGAATCGCTAAGTTAACTTGTTCTAAAATCGCTAAGTCTATACGCCTAAGATTACCAAGTTCCTTACCCTACGCATTTTACACGTCCTATACAAGCAAAAACGTTAAGATGGCTACCGTAAGTGCCAACTTCAAAGCTATTGCCGACCTCTAAAGGAAAGAAGCAATTAAGAACCTCGAAACAGTCTTCGTTAACAACTATAACAAAAAACTTTGGATTACAGATATTAATTAAACCTTAACTAAAGCTTATTTAACTAACTACGTTGGCTAATATATCCTCGATTCTAACGATGATAAAAAATTCGGCTGCGGCGCTCGCGCTTTCCAAAACTTTCGCGAGTTTTGTAACTACTGGATACCAAACATATGAGAGATAATCCAACGTACAGTTAAGACCAGGTTAAAAAAGGAGGTCATTCGCCGTAGAATTTATATCCTGAAAAAGACCCTATTGAGATTGGTAGAAACCTTTTATAAATTGGTCTAATAATAAGACTGTCTTGAAGACCTTAATCTTTAATATCTTAAAGAAAAGGGAAATATGTTAAGAGATTTTAACACCTATACATATGCTTCAGAAAACCCCTTTTTTATGTTTAGCTAAGTTAAGTCTCTTTACGGGTTGGTGATAAGGAATCTATTGACCTGATCGGTAGTTTAATACCTTCACACAATAACGCAGAGTACGTTTTTAGCGGTGGTAAAGTACGTGAAGTAGTGGCCGCCTACATAGCCGAAGGTATTGACGCTAGTATTTTACACCAATCAATTAAATAATATATTTAGGCTTTTCAAAGTCTTCAAGTGTTTATTTCCCGTTAGAAATTTTATCGACAAATACCTTTAAACTCTTTCCTATTTAGATTTACTTATATGAAAAAACCCATTATAAGTTTTATTATAAGACTTTACCCCTCGGGTTAGGCAACTGAAAATTACCCTTAATATCGTGTTTTAAAAGCCTTAAAGCCAGAATTGCCAGGAAACACTATTTAAGGTTTGAATAATTATCGCGACCTTCTCATAAAACCCGTTGGGATATTTAATATTAATTATAAAATCCTTACAAACTTCGCTAAGATTTGTGACAATATGGAAAAATTTAATTAAAAGCTCTATAACTTTTCGATAACAAGATAATACTCTTTTTAAATATTTGTAAGTGAATGAAGGTTCCCCTTTTTGGTTTTTACTTAATTTTTCCTGGAATCCTTATAAGGTACGTTAAGAATTACTACCTAACCTTCCTAACTTGAGCAATTACGTTTTATGAAGTTTACAATAGCATAAAAGACCACTTTGAACAAGACTTTTACCTTGCGTAATATTGTACGAATTAGGCTATTAAGATGTAGATACCGATAATAGCTAATATAAAAGAGGAGGAAACACCGATGGATGTGCTTAACCATATGATTGACAAGTTAATGTTGTATCAAAAAGTAATGGGGAAAGTCTACGTTGGCGAAGCTATACTACGCAAGAAGGTACGAGCAGCAGTTAAAGGCTTTAGCGAGTTCGAATACGCTCTGCAACGCTTAAATTCCACCTATAAAGACTTTTTTAACTATTTGCGTTTTTCGCTTACCACTGTAATAGTGCGTACATCAAATTCGCTTAGTATATACCTCTAAGCTGGTAATTTCCCTGACATAGATAAGGAAGACCTTGCGGTAGTTAACTACGTTGACCGAAATTACGGGCGCATACAATAACTAGGTTAACACTAATAAGGCTAAGATTTAGGTGGACTATTAACTGTAAGCACTATCGTTGCGATAGTGGTAAAAGATATTGAATTTATGGAAAGTTTTCTATTGATTAACTCGGCACCCTTTTTCCGAGCGTAATAATAAAAAAGCAGTATATTACATCTAATACTCTACTACTTTTAAATAGAACTATTTGAATTGAATCGAAGACTTTGAAGGCGACGAGCCAATTGACAGCGCTAATGCCTTTAAGTAGATTAAATAGCAAAAGGATAATGCTCCTAATTCGGCTTATTAACTAGCCGATCACACCTTCCTGTACCGTTTGTGTGGTTAAAACCTTTACCTTTGACATAACTAAGCCTTCAACCCCTTATATACATTTAATCTTCATTATTGTTACGTGGATCATACGTTTTAAGGTATTACCAGACATAGGGGCAGCAAGTTATTTAATAGGAGGTTATTTGCAGTATATAGCGTTACGAAGAGAAAATATTACAGTTAATAAGATTGATAGCTACGATGCTAGCACAGCTAAAATTAGCTTTGAACTAGGTGAACAAATATCGTTACTAAAGATAACGGTAATTTAAACTATTTTGGGAGTAATCACGTTCCACATTCTTAAGTTCCCTACTCTTTTCCTCTTTTGCTTAAAGGATATAAAGACCCTTAGCGTTAACGTCTACATTAACGTAAACAAACTGGTTAAGAACAGCTAAAGGTTTTCACTTGCCTTTGAGTAGGGGCATCTATATTTATATCTTGAAAGCTCGAAGGTAGTGGTGTTAAACCTGACGGATCAAAATTATACCGGCGTTTTAATTATCTAGCCATTAATAGGTTGTATAAATTCCTAAAGTCCGTAAGGTATAACGATGTGGAATACTTTTCTCCCAAAGTTATTAAAAGACTTCATTACTATTGTTAAACCCATATTTAAACTCTTTAAAGATTTAAGTTTATATTGAAAAACTATAAGGATTTCAATTACGAGATTTTCGGTGATATGTTTTATTTGGATAATAGGTCTACCCTTTGCGTCGTTGATTTCGGAACCTTTTTTATTGGGCTAAATTCTTTAAGTCCCTTTTAGTAAAGAATACGTGTGAAACGTTCAGGATATTGTAGATTTATATATATTTAAGCCTACCTAACATCATAGTTTACGATACTAATACTAACTTTGCTGCGGCCAAGTTTTAAAAAGATGTTAAAATAATGAGTATTTAGTGTAAATAAGTGCCTAGAAAATCCTACTAAAGTATTGGGAAGGTTGAAAAGGTATACTCCTTATTTTGCCGCGCGTATAATATCTTTACGTTAGAAATTGGAAGCTTTATGGATTTAGAGGCACGCTTACAGATATTAGTAAAAGGCTTAAACGATATTGTAGGCTCTGATAGCTTAGTGCTAATGTTTTCAATCTTTAGAGCATACAAAGACCTAAAGAGTAAATCTCCGCCTTCGGTAAGTTTTTAAAAACGCGTTACAGCCTATAGTAAAGCTTTAAGGAAATTACAAAAAGACGTTACGCCGTTAGATTAATAACTCACTTAATACTAGAAACGGCCCTATAATAATCGACGTACTTACTTTGACATTACAAAGTAAAGTCTTTGTGAGGCGGAAGCCAGGTAAATGAAAGAGCACATATAAGATATTGAGTATAGCGAATTTCGAAGTAGTTATTGAAACCGTTAAAGGCTCTATATCTTTTCGAATTACTTAGGTTAAGACTAATATTAGGGTTACTGACGATAAAAATCCTTGGGTTAAGCAACCGAGCTAATATAAAACTCTCTTATCCATTATCGATAAGCCGATGAAACACCGCTGATGCGGAAGAGCTTTGAAGAAAAAGAACGTTGAAGAGGAGAAATATATACCGGGTCTTATTTATAATAATATTTGGATAAGCAGAAAAACGAAGGATAACAAAGACTTGGTATTAAAACTCCGAGTATAATAGATTATTAAGACCTTTGGAAGACCTTTTAGGGAAAGTGATAAGGTTGAAATTAACGGTTTATTAACTCGAGAGGTTATATAATTCGTGTCAAAACCCGATTTCAACCTTTAAAAGCTAAACGTTACGATTTTTAAGTTAAGGATTATTTATAAGGTTAAGGGTAAGACTATATATAGGGTGTTTATACGAAAAATCACGTTTAATTGTTTAAGGATACGGTGATAAAAGTAAAAACTAGATCCTTATATAGTCGCTAACGATTTAAAAGATCGATTATAGTTTGGTGGTCGCTTTAGTAGTAAGTTTGCTAGTAAAAACTGAAGGCAAATTTACGTTTAATAGCTGTAATATAACGTAATTTTATACGTAATTCACAATGTATTTACAGCGGATTATATTACTACAACTATTACAGGAACTCCATATTTTTTACCTCTTAGGCACGGTAATACGTTATATGAAACTACTATACAAATTACTAAAAGCTAGCATTTATTTGTTTTGAACCTATTAGTTGTACTTTGAATCCCGGCTAGCGATAAAGTTTTCAACGTATAACCCATTATTACTTATAAAGTAAAAGAATTACTTCAGAATAATAGGTATGTAAACTAACGATACTCTTGTCGTTGAAACAGCTAGCTTTGTATTATTGAAAAAGTAAGTGATTAAGGACTTTAAGTTCTAAAATTATAAGCCGGGAAAAACATTAACGAAAGATAGTTAATTCGTATATTGAGTATTAATGTCAGCCTTAGCTTTCGTTAAAAAGGCTAGAACGTTCTTTTGGCTACAATTAATGAGATTAATGTGGCCAGAACCAAATAGTATTTGGAATAACGTGCTCAAGTCAGCTATATTACTACCTTATGCCAACCGAAAGCCTTTTGCAACCTATTTATCGCGACTTAAACAAAAAAGCTAAAGAATAAGGAATTTGACCAACTGAATAAAGAGCTTAAGGAATAAGTGCGAAACCTAAGACTGAGGGATCAATATGGTCCCAATCGACCTGTTAAGGGTCAAGTTAATAATATTTACAAACGGGCCTTTTGTAAATAATACCGACTTGTCTTTATAAATCAGCTTTTTAATAACCCTCGTCAATAAAGATATGCGGGAAAACCAGTTTAGTATTATCGGAATCCTAATCTATTAGACCTCTCTTAAGTATAAGATGATTATACGAAATGTGTTGGCCTTGGAGATCTATGGTATAATAGCAGGCTTTAATGAAGGCATGGCGGTGTAAGAAACCCTTAATATTATTACCAAGTGATAAAAGAATCCTCCTATCCCAGAGGTAATTTATACCGATTTCAAAATCCTCTTCGAATACCCATTAAAACTCGGAATTACCTGAGAAAAACGCCTGATAATCGATATGATGGCACTTTGTAAAGTTTACAAAGGAAGAGAAATTAAGGAGTTTCGATATATTGATGGCAAAGACAACCCTGTAGATGTCATAACGAAGGTAACGCCAATAAGACCCTAGAAAGGTTTGTAAACAGTAATTGGCTGACCATACGAATCGAGGGCTACGTTAATAAGCCGCTGGAAAATCCTAGATTACGTAACGACAAATAGAGATATGTTAATAGACAAGAAGATGACCAGGAAACTGATAATGATAATTTAGTCAAGTGGCATAATTAAAGTAATATGGTCAAAGTAAAGGTTTATCAAAGTTTGTGGCGAAAGAACTTTTTGTTGGAGTTAATAAACTTGGACCTCGGGGTAACGAAACAATGAAGGTCAAATAGGGTTGATTTGCTTACCATTGGGAGCAATTCAATATAGAAGTTGACTGGAATTAACAGGGGTCTATACAGTTCATAAGGAGTTAATTTATTGTAAACCGGAAAAGATGGGATAACTACACTAATGTATGCGTACAAACTAAAAAAACTGCCAATGTTGGAATATGTAATGATCACGCTAAATACCCGTGAGTAATATAGAAGGTGTCAGAGGGTTTATGTTAGCAGTAAGGTAGCAGAGGTAACAAAGATGCAATATCAAGAAGATGTTTGTTTGTGCTGTAGAATGATCACTAGCCGTTAGGCTATTCAGGTGTGTAGACTGAATACTTAGATTGACAACTGAAGAGCTATGAAGGAAATACTATCTGTGTGGTGATGACCGTGTCCTTATATATCCGTGCCTTCATACCGTCTTCAGTACTGGACCGCTGGAGTCGCTGTCGGTCCCATCGGTCCTTCCCTGTCCGGGGTTGCTGACATAAGAGAAGTTCCCCGCCTGATTCTAGACTTCAGGCTTTCTAGTGGCGCAGTGTTGCATACTGGCCTGCTTCCTGGCCCAACCTCTGTCTGGGTTATAACAGAATAGTACTACATACAGTGTAATAGGTCAACTTTACTACAAGTTAAGTGTATTACTTTGTAGAGACTTACCGCATTAGGTGTAAGACGAGTGCAGTACGCTGCACTTTACTCTAGGGTATGAGTCAAGCAATTGGCCATACAAATTACTGTGCAGACCAGCTAGCGGTCTGCCAAACCTAGAAGAATACATCCACCACTTGACCAATGCAATACTACTATGACTTCGAAGACCAATCTAATTGACAACGTTGCCACATCTAAAGCCCTACCAACAATATTAATTAAATTCGAATAAGAGATATATTTTTATGCTATACTCCATTTCAATATATAAATCCTGTTCAGTCTTATCAAACAAGAATAGTATTCAAAGCGGTAAAAACTTAAATTTTAATACAAACGTAGTTTAATTTATTGTTGGAAAACGCCTATTGTAAATGACTTTAAATATAACTACTAAAAATATTAAACGCACATTACTAGAGGTTTTAAAAGCTTAAAACTAACATTATAACATTAAATACCCTTGATTTGGAAATGTTTAATTTAAACTATATAAATGGCATACCTACTGGGTGAAAACCTGGTTTCTCTGATATAATATATCCACCTTATATCTTGGCGGCCATGGTTTCTATAACAAAAGAAATATGTCTCTTATCCATAAAGTTCTGTATAATGACCACCTTTTAGGCGTCGACATTCCTGACTACTAAATACGAAACGGGATCCGAAAAATGCGGGTTACGGAACGGAGTTACAATAATATACCGGATTACGTAATCTTTTAATCCGGGAAAGCCCATAAGGAGTGCGGGTCGCATTGTATCTTCACCAGCAAAGTATTATCAAATACTAATATACTAGAATCCTGCCTTTTGAACTCTTTTAATTAGGCGAATAATCATCTTGATAAGCCTGAAAATAATGGCTATATCTCTGGCTAAATCCTCTGTCGTTACCTTGGTATTATAACGATTTTTGACCAAAAGTTTGATTTTTTAAACCAACATTTCAAAATGCGGATGTATTCTCTATATATTAGTTTAAAAGTTATCGAGTAATCGTCGATAATAAAAGAAAAGGGTTTATAATATTTGTATTACTGGGGGGGTTACTGAATACGGCTTAAAAGCATAGTTATTTGCCGAAATTATAAAATTAGGGTACTTAGCCGAATAAAAATAACATATATTAATGTTGGTAGGCCTTAGACGTTGCAACGTTGTCGATTCGATTGGTCGAAGTAACAGTAGTATTGCGTGGTCAGATGGTAGATGAATGGTTTTAGGTTTAGCAGACCGCTAGCTGGTCTGCACTGTAATTTGTATGGTCGATTGCTTGGCTCGTGCTCTAGAGTGAAGTGCAGCGTACTGCACTTAACTTATACCTAATACAGTAAGTCCGTATAAAACAATACACTTAACTTGCAGTACAGTCAACTTTACTATAAGTAAAGTCGACCTACTGCACTGCATGTAGTACTATTCCAACAATTAATATATTATCATTTATATCTGTTGGTTTGAAACTACAGTTCTTTATATTTATTGGGTTTTTTTTTTAAACACTTATTAATATCGAATATACGGAAAACCTGTCTGGTTTAAGGAATACAACGATTCAAGTTGTTAAACTTATATAATCGTTCTCACCGTATTCTGATAAATAAGCGTAAATCGATGCGATCCCTATATAAATCGCAAGTTCCCCTTTTATTACCTTCAAAACCTCAATTGAGGTCTTTTGAAAAGAGGAGTCGAATATGCATACAACCCCTTTCACCACGTATATATATATAAGGATTCGTAGAGTATAACGGAGGTCTCTTTAAATATATAAAGTAACATGAGTATTATTTTCTTGGGGAAAAGTTTATTTTCAATTACAATATCTTTATAACGTATGACTTATGACATACCTTATTAATGGCCTATTCGCCGATTTAATAACGAAAGGATCCAATGACACCTGTTTTATGAAAATATACCGAAGGGAAATCATTTCAACATTTCGTTTCAAACCCTCGAAAACCTTAATAGAAACCCATAAATTCTCTTTTTCCGCCGCTATTTAATAAGTAATATGTTACGAATTTTTTTTTTATTTCGAATGGTTATAAGTAAAGCTCCAACAACATTTCGTATACATAAGGGTCTTTTACGAAACTATAAGGATCGGCGAGCTATTACGGCATATTACTCTAAATCATGTAGTTCTTGAGTTTGGAGGGGTGGAGGACTTAATACCTTTGGCTGCTGTAGCAGCTAGTAATGTCGGAGTCGTTATATAGATGGCAGAGAAAGGTATATAAAAAGCTGTTCGAGTTGTTTTTCATACTTGCTCGGTTAACGTTTGCGTAAAAAGGGAAGGGTAAGGAGGAGTAAGCCCATATACAAATATAAACCCGATTATTTGCATCCTAAGGACCCCGTTTACTAGGTGGTTGGTAACGCATGCCGCGATATATAATACTAATACACAGTAATTGGTAAAGCCAGGTTCATTAAATTGTATGATAAAGAAATTACTAATCTGTTCATAAACCTTGTCAATGGACTCGTATAATTTAAAATTACGTTTTTACGCGTTGAAGAACTTATGGAGGGATTCGGCATTAAAATGTCATTTGGTTAATAGTAGTGTTTTTCTTCGCTAGAGGCGGTTCAGTTGCTTGACGTTTTTACTAAGGTTCTTAAGTATTTTCTAAAGATCGAGCAGTCTTTATAAACGTGTTAAGGATGCGCGTGGTCGGTTTGGCCCCGTTGATGTAAGCTATAGAGGGAGCCATTGAAAAAAATTCGCTGGCGATGTTAAGGAATTGTATGTAAATCGGGTGGCATCACTAACAAATGTAGGAGCTACCTATGAATCTATTGGGAAGGATGTTTAAACATTAACGATTACTTTACTATTATAATACTTTTACGATACTTTTATAATACTTTAAAATACATCTACACTACGTAACTCATTATATAACTAGGTTATGCTATATTGTACCAACTTTATAACAGCTTTATAGCTAAGGCTTCCTCTCCTTTTTCATCAAGTATTATAAATAGTATCCGATTACCTTGAACGACAGCTTTAGCTTAGTACCTTCATAATACGTTAGAAGTATAACTATATATTGATTAATTCATATAAAATAAAGTTTGTGGATTTTTCATTTATTTCGGTTAATTCGAATCGCAAACTACTTAGTAAATATACTTTCATATAGATGCTACAGTTTGTCCAAAACCAAAGTCTCTAGGCAATCGTTATTGGTTTTTTTTATGTAAAAGTAGTTAATATATTATGGAAGTTGGTACGCTGTAATTGCTGCGTTATAGACGTTGCATTATTGTTGTGCTATAGGCTCCATAATATTGTTACGCTGTAGGCGCTATATTGT
Organism: Anisogramma anomala; assembly: GCA_038502455.1. Lineage (NCBI taxonomy): Eukaryota > Fungi > Ascomycota > Sordariomycetes > Diaporthales > Gnomoniaceae > Anisogramma > Anisogramma anomala. Next base: position 14,002,273 of record JASMMZ010000008.1, on the reverse strand, counting down.
GCTATGTTGTTAGCGTCGCATGATTGCTATACTATAAACGCTACGCTATATTGTAAAGATTACTGCGTTGTAAGTGCCACGCTATAAGATCGTATAATATAATTTTTCATATATATAAAGCTATTTGTCTTATTTTTTTAATGAATAAATCAATAAAAAAGTTGTTTAATTTGTTTAAACTTCTGTATAGAAAGGGTATATTTATAGACACAGACGCAAATGAAGTTTACTTAGGATAATTTTCAATGTATATATATGTAAAATATTTAAAAATTTCAATGTAGTACAATACAAGGGTATAACTCGGCAATTTTCATTCTTAAAAAAGTGAAGTAACGGATGTATATGACCTTATTACCCTATATATATGTATATTGTTAGGTACCCCTCCGTGCGAAACTTCGTTTAGTCGTAAGAACATCAACTGATTGTGCGGATATCTACCAAATTGTGCCAATATTCATTTGCCGTGCGGAAATCCATGTTTAGTCGAGCGGATATCTGTTCTCAATGCGATAGTCCCAACAACCTATCTATTGTAGATTGGGAGTGGTATACTTTAGTCGATAGTTCCACCGGCCTTGTGGCCGTATGGCGATTAATACTTCCACCACCACCACCTTGGTCAGTTTAGTCAACATCGTCCTTTTGCTCGTTTTCCCGTATACAGTTCTCGTGATGCGTTCATAACGTTTACACTTCCTTTTCCCAAGCTGAAGATCATGGATCCAGCCCTTGCCGGAAGCTTTCAAACAAGTCTTGAGACACTGATGCTCTAAGTATGAGGCATAACCATACCGTAGAAGGGATTGATGGATGTCTTGGTGGTGAATGCCCAGGTGCGCACCGTGCCTCGGTGGGCCTGGCCACAGACGGATCATACCTTGTACAGACCTCGAATCACTCAAGCAAAAGGTGTAGCCTTGGGCAACCGAATTTTACATGGATATTCTCTGGCCACAGTCATCATCATCGCCTGCCAGGCATATGCCATGACAACCATCATGTCCAGACCATGGGCGTCTCCAGCACGTTCGCAAGCTTCAGGGAGTTTTTCAGCTCCACATCGACCAAGCGCCACGTTCATAACTGCTTGCCAAATCGAGAAGTTGAGAACCCTATCAGGAAGGGCCTGGTCAAATGTCACACGGGCAAATGAGGTTTGTAATCTGTGCGCCATGCCGCCAACTAGCTCATGGATTCCTGCAAGGGGGGTGTCGAATACCGAATGCCACAGCAGGCTTGCAAATGTCGAGGCTGCGGTGCTGATAGGCTGTTCGACCACGTGAAATAAGTATGCAGGCAGATCTCCTGCATCTCCCGTGCCGTTTTTGTTGTGGACGTGCGCCACTCTGTGTTCGTGTTCGCGACAGAGTAAACAGCGTGGGATCTAAGTGCCGAAGAAACGCAGGACCGACAGTTTGCTGGCAGCCAGTGGGAACACCGAGACGTTAGATAGCTTGGACAACCTTTGTGGGGCGAGGCTTGTTTGACAGTGGAAGTATGATGATTCACAGTATGTACGGGGGTCGATGGCGATAGGTCGTATTGGGTCTATGTAAGAGCTATTATTTACCCGACGGTCGCCCGGGTCGTTAGATAGGATAACATTGTCCCTGCTCGCCACTTCCTGTAAACAAGACGGTACATGCCATCATCTCTCCCCTATTTTCCATAAGGCTGAGTCCTTGAGGTTATTACTCTAAAGGTGTACAAAAGAAAAAATATAAAATAATATAACTGATACGTATAGGTTATCATTTAGCTATTCATGCGGTATTATAATAATTCTTCATTGTTTTGACATTTGACGAATTCCGGATAAAACTAGATTTGGCGATTTTAAAAGTGACAGGTTTCCTTATACGGTTGCTTTCTTCTTGATTATCGAAGTTTTCCTACGATAATAGTTTCTTTGTATTGTGAATAGTACCTTCAATATCCTTTATAATATGGTTTCCTATTGGTAAAACTTTAAACGTTGCAATGTTATCGATTCGAGACGTGATCGAAGTAACTGTAGTCTTGCGTGGTCAAGTGGTAAATGTCTTATTCTAGGTTTGGCAGACTGCTAGCCGGTCTGCTCACTAATTTGTATAGCCAATTACTTAGCCCATACCCTAGTGTGAGGTGGGCGCATACTGTACTTCAACTTATGGTAAACCCACAAAACATTACACTCAACTTACAACTAATATAGTTAATTTTATTGTAAGTAAAGTTGACTTACTGTATTGCAATTATTATTGTTTTAACATTTGTAGCTTTTTATTTTGTACGTATACGCTAGTATAATCAACTAATCGTTTTCGGTTACCTCTAAATTACCTTTTTGTTAACTACTTATACCCCTATTAATTTTATATTCAAATTAGCATTAATTACTTTCATTTACACCATGGTTTCAAATTCAGACTTTATGAATTCACACAATTTTAGTTTCCATCACAAACTAATAAAATAATCTAAATTAAACATCTGTTCAATTTAATCGTACTAGTCAATTAAGTTGTCGGTTTAATTCTCGTAACAATTTTCCAATATATCAAATCACCTTTATTTACTAACACGCGATTTTACCTTATTAGATAACCTTTTGATGTAGTTTATAATACGTATAATCAGCTTATTATTATTCACAAACCTTTATAAAAAAAACCTTTGTTCAAGGATGATTTGGATATGACATCGGTGAGATCATTCTTCTATCATTCATTCACAGGAATTCTTCAATTTCCATGCCTTTGTAAGCTTTACAAAGTACTATTGTATCGATTATAAGACGTTTTTCGCTAATAATTCCAAGTTTCAAAGGGTATTGTAATAATGTTATGGACTCAAGCCATTGACCATTGAATTTATAGGTTACGTGATTATGCACGTAACGCGATAGGCAGTACCCGGTTCGGGTCCGGTCCGGATGCGGACCGGGCACGGTTTATATACGGTACGTGTAAAGGCACGTAATAGGCTGGGCATTGACTGAGTATTGGCCATATCAATAGGTCCTATATGGTAGGTTACGGTAGCCTCTTTTAATCTTTTACCGTACTATAATAGTAAACCCTATTTGACACCTATTTAATCTACTATCGTAGATCGAATTATGACATACTATTAAGGTCTTTTTTATTTTTCTGAAAAAATATTACTTATAATAAACGAATCAATAACAAACGTTAATAATTTTACGATATAATTTAACGTTATCGGAAAGGATAGGCCATCGGTGAATACTTAGTTTTCTACCTTTATAAATATATCTTTTGCCATTTTAAAGCTAATCTAGGCCTATTTTTTTTGTTTACAAAATATCGTAAGTTATATTACGTTGGTTATAAAATAATTGTAATAACAGGGTTAATCGACTTTAACCATCGACCTTATGTCCAACTTCACCTAGGTCGTAAGTAAGATTTAATAATTCGAAGCTGAATTAGCCGCGATTCGTGTTAGTTTCTAGCTGGCTTAAGGTAGGCGAAAACGATATAACTAATCGTAATTCAATGGATTAACTTTTACGTAGGTAACGACGTGTTAAACGATCGAATTTATACACAAGGTAAATAAGATATAAATTGAAAAGGGTCGATATACGTGCTTTTACGTATGGAGATGTTATACGGCGGCGGTAAAACAGGCGGTCAGAGAGTATTACGAAACCGGAAGATATAAAGGTATATACGATATTATTATAACCCAAGGACCAACTGCAGACCATGGAACAGGCCAGGGGCAGGGAAGCTTGATGTCCAATACATCAAGCGGGGATATCTCTTATTTAAGAACCCAGGGTTAGGATTGAGACTGCGAGGACCGAAGAGCGGTCTAGTCGATACCATATAAAACCACAGAAAGCGACCAGCGACTTCAACGGTCCAGTATTGAAGATAGTATGAAGATCATGGGATATAAAGACACAGTCATTACCATATAGATAGTATATCCTTCATAGCTCTTCAGTTGTCAATCTAAGTATCCAGTCTACACACTTGAATAGCCTAACGGCTAGTGATCATTCTACAGCACGAACAAACATCTTCTTGATATTGCACCTTTATTACCTCTATTACCTTACTGCTAACATAAACCCCCTGAAACCTTCTATTTACTCACAGGTAATTAGTGTGATCATTACAGATATAAGAAAATTCCTCACTTATACCGAGGCTGCATTTAACAATCTTTACTGCACAGATAAAGCATTAGTCAAATTAAAAGGTTTGATTATAAACGATAAAGACTTATAGCTATTATTTATTGTTAGATTCGAAATATTTCTAGTTCAAGCGGGTAGCCTAAATTAGCCTTCAACCGTAAAGTATAACTATTTACATTTTCGCGTATTGCTACGTATCTGCGACAAATCCATTACATTAAGTATTAACCGTATGGATTATATTATAGTCCTGAAAAAGTACCGCGAATTCGTCAGCAAATTAAAGTCTTTGAATTTGAAACGGCTTTTTGGTCGTTAACCAACAGAATCCGGAAAAATTTAATAACCAGATGGTAATATATTTATAAGGGGAGTTTACGCCTTTTAAAAATATTTGTTAAGAGGTTATAGAAATTAAGGCTAATTATTTCGGTACCCCGGCCAATTATCTTAATCAACCCGTTCGGTACACGTTTAGGACTAAAGATGTAAGGCGACGTAGATGACGGTAAAAAAAAAATATTAAGTTGGCTTATCTCGGGGCGTTATGTACGTTGTAGCTTGCTGGATTATTATGAATACGGTTACAATTTCTGCCTAATATTACCTTTTTTATAGATATATAAGGTTGAAATCTATAAAGTAACGAAATGTCTTTTATTAATACCGATAGAGGAAGTCTAAATCCTAGATATAGTTTCGTTTAAAGGTTATATAACCTTTACAGCGTAATTGTTATTATAATATAAACGAGGCTTTAGTATAACTTTCAAAAATGAAGTAAATTCAGCAATTATATTCTCGAAATCTAATACGATATTAAATTTATAGTAAAATACGCTTTTTACCTAAATAGCTAAGTTTTGTATAAAAATTAATAAATAGTCCAACCCAAAATTAATATATATTATTCCTGGAATAAAATCGGATATAATTTTTGGAATACCTTCAATACAATATTAATAAGTAAACTTAAACGTTAGCGATAATCGTTTGGTAATTTATGGTTAAGGAGGTTTAGTTATCGATGCGGTAATAATACGTTTTAATTTAAAGAATATATAAAACATAATAGGTTCATGTTTTATCGGTTTGGTAAAACGTTTGTATCGAAAGGTATAACATATGGGGGATTAATTCAGGTTATCTTTTTCTATAAACTTTTGCAAAATAACGCGTATTTTATAAGGAACCTCGACGACTATAATTCTAGGAGAAAAGAATTAGTTACGTCTTTTATTTAAATTGGCAGAATTCTGCAACTTATTCGATAAGGATAAAGCTATGGTTTTACCCTTATATAAGGGGAAATTTAATCATTATATATATATTGAATAGAATAAAAATAACTTTTTATTCAACCGATTTTAAGGGTTATTATATTCGATATTAAGAAATTATCTTTTTAAGTTTACATAATAGGTTATAAAGTTTATAAATGAAAATTAGGTTCGGATAAACTTTTTATCGACTGTAAAGTCAATATTATTATTTTAAAGCTGAGGGGGGAAGAACAGTTTTGTCTCAATTACTAAATACTAAATAAAATCACCGAGTAAAACCGCTTTTTTTACCTTTAATTAAAGAGACCTAATAGATGTTGTCGAAGTTGATATAATTTACGAAATTAGATATTCGAACGGTTTTTTACCGTATCCAGATTATATTTGAGTAAACGAAATTAATGGCATTTCGTACGTGATTTGAGTTATTCAAATAATTAATTATCTTTTTTGGGTTAGCGGGAACGCTGGCGACGTTTTAGCGATATATTAATTATATAATAGTAGATATCTTAGATAATTTCGTTATAACATATCTACACGACTTTTTTCTCTCGATATTAAATGAGATTATATTGCGAAAGTTCACGTAGTTTTGAGACGTTTTCGTAATATAAAGTTAAATTTAGATTTTGAAAAGTGTAATTTCGTATTTAAAAGAGTAAAATACCTGGGTTTCATTGTAACGGAAAGAATAAGTATATGGTTCGACTTTAAAAAAAGTCTGGTTAATTCGCGAGTAGGAGTTATTACGTATTATCCAGAAGGTTTAAAATTATTTAGGTTTTGCTAATTTTCATCGTAATTTTATCAGTATTTTTTTCGAATGAACGAATTATTTTATCTTATTATTGAAATAAAGAATTTATTAAGTTTAAACGAAGCGGTAGGAATATGTATTTTCAATTTTAAGATATGATTTTATTACGACCTCAATTTTGGTTTATTAGGATCCAAATCGGATAACAGCAGTAAAAACCGATTTTTTGGAAACGGCTTTAGGTGTATATTTGTCGTAACGGAATAAGTATAGTATTTTAAAGTTAATAATTTATTACTTCGGACGATTAACAAATACGGAACGTAAACATATTATTTACGATAAGAAGCTTTTTAGCAGTGGTGTATTATTTAAAAGTGTGGTTTTCCAAATTACGTAGTATCCGTACCCCTTTTACAACATTAAAAGATCATAAAGAATGAGAAAAGTTTTCTTTACCACGTTTAATTTCGAAACGTTAAGTGAGATAAGTCGAAGTCTTTTTACTTATTTAATATTATTTGCGGTATAGGCTCATAATTTGTGGCGTACGTCCGGTACCGTTAACTTATAAATTATAATATGAACCCAAAGTAAAAAAACGCTGCATACAGGTTTTCTAACCTATTTTTATTATAATATTAAAATGGTGTTAATAAATTTATATATTAAGGAAACGGAAAATGCGACAGATTATATAAATGAATTTGTTTAAATGGAAATTTGGTTACTGGATTACAACGATATGTATTTTAACAATAGGCCGAAGATTTTTGAAAAGTCGTCGAAAGCGAAACTACCCTGGACCCGGCCTGCATTCGGATCGTTATCGGAGATAACGCCAAGAAATTTCGATAAGACGAAATCAGCGGTACTATTACAAACCCAGCTCACGTTAAGCCTATTAATATCGTTAACATCGAGTAATCGACTTATTTTCGACCCGCGTACATTAACGGAATTATAAAATTAAAAGGTAATAAACGACCTGTTATATAAGATTCGCTTATAAACGGTTTTTGAAGGTATTAAACGTTTCATACTTAAGGTAGGATAATTAATATAGATTACAAATTACGATATTGACCCGTAAAGTGTATTACGTTATCGTAACCATTAATAACTATCGAGTTGGAAATTATGAACGACGAAAATCTTAAAATAAACTTACGATGGGCTTATTATATGTTATCCGAATAAAAATATTTTGTTTCGCGTTTTTTTAACGGGATTACTATTAAAAAGAAATAATCGTAAATATTTGACATTAATATCGAATATATATATAATATAACGGTACTAAACCTTATCATACCTTAATATAAGGCTTTTTGAACCCCTTTTTATTTTAAATCAATATTAGGCGTATATTTTAGTCAACTTTATAATCGATTTTGTTCGTAGGCCTTAGACGTTACAACGTTGTCGATTCGAATGGTCTTCTAAGTAAAAGTATTATTTCAGTAGTTCGATAGTGGATGCCTTATTCTAGGTTTGGCAGACCGCTAGCCGGTCTGTACTGTAATTTTTATAGCTAATTGCTTAGCTCATGCCCTAAAGTGAAGTGCAGCGTACTTCACTCGACTAATACTCAATGCGGTAAGTCCGCACAAAGCAATTCACTCAACTTAGAGTATAGTCAACTTTACTGTAAGTAAAGTTAACCTATTATACTATATATAATACTATTCCAACACTGGTGGCTTTTTAGTTTGTACGTGTGTACACCAGTGTAGCTAACTAATCTTTTCCGATTGCTTTTAAATTGCCTCATTAACTGGTCAGACCCTTGTCAATTCCAGTCATCTCCTATACTGAATTGCACCCAATTGCCTGCAAGTTGACTCCATTTGATCTCAATTGTTTCTTTGTTCCGAAGTTCGAGTTTATCAACTCCTACAAAAAGTTCTTTCGATACAAACTTTTACAGCTTTAACTGTGCCACTTAAATAGATCGTTATCATCAATCCCTTACAGCTTTAAATATGCTACTTAAACAGATCGCTATTATTAATCCCTTGGTGGTCTTCCGATTTGCCAGTATATCTTTGTCTGTCGTTACGTAATTTTCCTAGCAGTCGGTTAACGTAGCCCTCAATGTGTATAGTCAGCTTATTGCTATCTATAAATCTTTCAAAAGCTTTTTTTAGCGTTTCCTTCGTTATTTCATTTACAGGATTATCTTTTTCATTAATTTATCGGAACTTGTTGTAACCTAGACAACGGTTGGATCAGGAAACAAGCCAGCATGCAGCTGAGCCATAGAGAGCTTGTAGTTCAACACATCAGGCGGGGAACACCTCTTATATAAGCAAGGTGACTAAGTAAGTCACGTGATGGATTAGTATGGATCAGTTACTGATCCAAGGTAAGGCTACCTGAGATCAGTAAGGATCAGTCACCGATCCAAAGTAAGGCAGCATTAGATCAGTGGGATCAGTGCGGTGATCCAAACGATCCAGTACTGAAGACAGTATGAAGGCACGGATATATAAGGACACGGTTATCACCACATAGATAGTATTTCCTTCATAGTTTTTAGTTGTCAATCTAAGTATTCAGTCTACATACCTGAATAACCTCACAGCTTTTGATCACTTACTCTCACGGTTGCGATATTATTCATTCAACACCTCTGCTACCTTCTTGATAACATAAACCCTCTGACACCTTCTATATACTCACGGGTATTTAGTGTGATCATTACAGAACTCTTTAATCTCCCTCCCTTCGTAGGCTTTACGAAGTGTTATTACGTCAATTATCAGGCGTTTTTCGCTGGTGGTTCTGAGCTTTAACAGGTACTCGAAGAGACTCTTCGAGTAAGGATAGATTAATACTGGAATAGATGAAATCTTTAGCTGTTTGATGATAATGTTAAGGGTTTTCCATAGTGTTATACCTACGTTAAAGCTTGCCATTATGCTATAGAACTCCAAAATTAACACGTTTCGTGTAATCCTTTTATACTTAACGGAGGTTTAGTGAATCAGATTACCGATAATGCTAAACTAGTCTTTACGCTTATTTTCGTTAACGAAGGTTATTAGAAAGCCGATTTAAAAAGATAAGTCGGTGTTATTTACAAAACACTCATTAGTAAAGATTATTAGCTTAGCTTTTGAAAGGTCGATTAGTATCATATTGATTTTACGGTTCAAATTTCGTATTTGCCGCTTTAACCTTTTGTTTAATGGATTAAAGTTTTCGTCCGATAGTATTTGAATTTATTCAGTAATGAATAAATCGTATAAAGATTTCAGTTGGTATAAAGTGGCAATATAACTACTCTGTATACGTTATTTTATGTACCGTTAAACTTTGGCCTTATTAGTTTTGTTGATTGTGGTAAGAATAGCGCGTTAGCCTTTTTGGCAGAAGCTTAGTCCGGTATTAATACTAAACATAAGGATGAACGATTTATTAAAGTTAATTTAGTTATTTTCCGTTAATATTATTATCGGCTTAAAATTTTAGAACTTTAAATCCTCGATCGTTTGTTGTTTCAATGTTATAAAGCCAGTTGTTCCAACGAAAAGGGTATCGTTGGTTTATATACCCATTATTCCGAAGTCCTTTTTTTACGTTAATAATAAACACGGATCGTATATTAAAGACTTCATCGCCAGCCGTGACTTAAAATGCGATTGATAGGTTAGGAAGCAGTAGACGTTTGCTCTAGCTAATTTATATAGTGGTTTGATATATCGTATTACTATTTTTGGTATGTGGATGGCACGAAGTTCTTGTGGCAGCTTTAATAGTATAATTCGCTGTAGATTCATTGTTAACTGTATGTAGGCTTGCGTAATATCATGGATATTAAGTGAGAATTTGCCTTTAGTCCTGGCTAGTAAACTTGTTATTAGGGTAATTACTAAGCGTTGATTAATTTTCTAAATCGTTGGCGATTAAAAAAGTATCTAGTCCTTTCTTTTATAGCCGTATCTTTAAGCGATTAGCCGTCACTTTTTATACGGCCGTCCTGTAGTCTTACCCTTAACCTTATAGATAATCCTCGACCTAAAGATCGTGATATTCGGGTTTTAAAATTTAAAGTTAGCTTTTGATACAAACTGTACTATACCTCGAATCAGTAAACCGTTCATTTAGACCTTGTAGTTTTCCTTAAAAGGTTTGCCAAAAGTTTTAATAACCATTTGTATTTTAAGTTTTACTACTAAATTTTCGTTACCCTTTTTTTCCTTGTTTACCTAAATAGTATTGTAGATGCCGCCCAGTATGTATTCCTCCTTTTCAATATTCCTTTTCTTCGGGAGTCGTTTACGTTGGTGGAGTTTTACTTGTTTATTGATAACGGGTAGGGGAGGTTTATGTTAACTCCGTCGTTTGACTTAAGGATCTTTATTGTTAATAGTACTAATGTAAGGCTTAACTTAAGTAGTTCGAAAAGATATAAGACTGTTAGTAGTTTTAATAACCACTTTAAAGTTTGCGATACTTAATATCTTATACGGCTCCTTCTATTTGCCCGACTTTCACTATATGAGGACTTTACTTTGTAGTGGACAAGCAAGTACGTTGATTATTATAGGCCATTTTTTGGTATTGAAAGCGTTATAAACTTAGCAGCGTATCTATTCCCTTCGTAGTTCCCTTAAAGCTTTACTGTAAGCCGTAATACGTTTTTAAATACTGGCTGAGGGCGGAGATTCACTCGTTAGACATGTGTACGTTCCAAAGATAAGTAGTGTTAACACTAGGCCATTAGGGCTTATAGTATCGTTTAAACCTTTTACTACTATTTGTAAACGTGCCTTCGAGTCCGTAAAACTTTTAAGTTCCAATGTAGGGATACTATACGTTTGACGAAGTAGAGCGTATACCTTTTTGATCTTTCCAATACTTTAGTAGGCGTCCATAGGTACCTGTTTATACTGGATATCCATTATTTTAGAATTTTTCTAAAACTCCGTCGCCGTAAAGTTAATACCGATATCGTCAACGACGACGTTAAGTGGACTCAGGTACGTGTTAATTTATAACATCTTTAACATTTACTACATATCCTTTGCTAAAAGAGACTTTAGGAATTTAACTCCATGGAAAAAGGTTGCGAAATTAACGATATAAAGAATAGGCTTATTATTTAAGTAAAATACATTGATAAAAATATTATAATTAAAGTATTTTCTTTTGGTGTAAATTTAAATTTCCGGGAGGCTTGAGTATATATTTGGTAATGATGGCAAAGCTTTTTAATATATTTTAGGGAAAAGTATTCCATATAGTTATGTCTTACGGACTTTAGGACTTTATATAGCTTGTCAATAGTTAGGTGGTTGAAGCACCAGTATAGTTGACGTATCTTCGACTCCGTTAGGTTTAACACTATTTATTGCGAGCCTTAAAGATAAAACTATAAATACCCTTACTTAAAAGCGAGGAAAAATCTTTGGCCGATTTTACCCAGTTCGTCTGCATTAACGTTCATATTAACATCAAGGGTCTTTATATTCTTTAAGTAAAATAGGAAAGGGATAGGGGACTTAAGGATGTGAAATGTTATCGCTCTTATAATAGTTTAAATTACCGTTATTTCTAGTAACGATAGTTGTTCGCCTAGGCTAATGATAACTTTGATCTTACCAGCATCGTGACAATTAATTTTAGTGGCTGTGGTATTTTCCCTTCGTAATTTCATATACTGCGAATAGCGTCTTATTAAGTACCTTGCTGCCCTAATGTCTAGTATAATACCTTAAAACGTATGATCCATGTAACTCTATCGAAGGTTAAATGTATATAGGGGATTGGGGGTATGGTTAAAGTAAAGGTAAGAGTTTTTACCACCTAAACGATACAAAAAGATATAGTCGGCTAATTACTGGGCTACCGTGTTAAAAGTAGTATCTTCGTGTCACTTAATCTGCTTAGGGGCGTTGGCATCGTTAGTTAGCTTATTACCCTTAACATTTACAACCTGGTTTAAGTAATCTTGGTTCGAAGCAATAGGGTATTAGACGTGATACGTTACCTTTTTGTTTTTGAGCTTGGCGGGGGGGAGTGACTAGTCGATTAATCGATGGCCTTATTACAGATCTAATATCTCTTATTATTATCAAGACGATAGTGATTTCAGTTAATGGGTCCGCTTAAATCTTGTTAGCGCCAGCGTGGGTGTTATCTTTTGTTTGGAGTCGAGACTAATAGTTCTGACTTTAGGTATTATAGGCGCCCGTATTTGCGGTCGATGTAATTAACCACCGTAAGGTTTTCCTTATTCACGTTAAGGAAGTTGTTAGTTTAGGAATACATACCGAATGAATTTATTGTACGTGTTATCACGGTAGTAAACGAGGAAGGTAACGGGTTAAAAAAACCTTTACAGGTAGCATTTGTGCATTATAAGGCGTATTCGAACTTACTAACACCCATAAATACTGCCTGTATTTGCTCGCGAAATGTGGCTTGAGTAACGTAGGCTTTCCTCATTGCCTTTTAACATATTATTAGCTTGTTAAGCATTAAATTAAAATATCTATTGGTAATTCCTTCTTTTTCTTCTTTTCTATTATGGTAGTTTACCGCGTGATGACTCAATTTATATGGTATTACGTAAGTTGAACGTTATACTTGAAGTAGCCCTTTATACCATCGTAAATCTCGCGGAACGTGGTGGCGTTCGTTAGAAAAGTTAAGTAGTAGTTTTTGATGAGACTTGTAAGGATTTTAGGGAATAGTAAGTGAAAATTAAAAGGTGGGACCTCTATTTACTTGTAAATATTTAGAAAAGGCATTATTTTGGTGTCAAAAATATTGCAAGACTTTCTGTTATATTTCTTTATATTATTCCAAATCTTAACGAAGTCCGTTATTAGCTTATAATTAATATTAATTATTTGAACAGGTTTGAAAAAAAAGTTTTGATAATTATATTTAGTTTAATTGGTATGTCCTAGCGGTTTAAATCTTAAAGGTTTTGAGGCAAGATGTTAAGGGTAATTTCCAGTCGTTTGGCCCGATAGATAAAGTCCCATAGCAGGACTTATAGTTGGCTTTCATGCGTAGTCAAATCCGAAGGAAGAGGGTTTTTGAAGTGCTTGGCGATTGTAGTACTGAAGGTCGATAGGACCTTGTAGGTTTTAAGAGGCCTGACGATTTTACTTTACTAATTGATATAGAGTACCGATATCAATACCTTTTGCTGCATTGGTAATCCTTGCTTCGCGTGTTTTTCCGCCGCTAAAGACGTACTCCACTTTGTTACGTGGAAGTATTGGAGTGCTGAATAGATTAACGGGCTCTTAGTCTGTACCTAATGAGGCTTGGCTTGGTTAGGGGTGAAGGGGTGGTCTCCTAGATCGCGTATAGGAGTGGTAAGGTTCTTTAACAACTTTATCTTTTGGGCGTGGGTTATAAGGGTTTTTGTTAAACTAGGTAAGGTTGAAAAGAGTTTGTGCTAACTTTATAGTGCCTTATACTTAAATAAAGATCCCCCGTTCCTTTAATTCGAATTTAAGTTTTAACTTAACCACTTTTTAAATTGCTTTTTATATGTAAATTATATAGTTGTTCAAAAACTCGTGGTATTTGTTAAAAGTACGATGAGGGTTGTGGCTGGTGTTTTGCTTAACGATAAAGTATCTAACGAAGTTAGTAAAGTGTTTTTCAGTAGATTTTTTATTAATATCCAACGCCTAGAGGTCATTGTCGTAAAACTTCATGAAAGTATATCCGAGGGCTTTGATTGATTCTTTCTAGGCAAGGTCGGTAATTGTATTAAGGTGATCATTGGAGGCAGACATTTTAATGGACGTGTAGGGCGTAATAGACCTCGTGATATTTAGGTGTAGGGACTTGGTATTCTAGCGTAAAGTCCCGTGGAAACTTGGCGATTTAACGTAAAGTTTCATGATGTAGCTTTCTTAGCACGACTTGGTATTTTCGCTTAAAGTAGCGAACTTAAGGAATAAAGTAATGTAGGGAGTAAAAAAAATTAAAGTAGGACAATGGTCAAATGTAGTGAGTAAGGTCGAAGGTCGGTAGTGGTGGTAGAGGGTAAAGGTTATTTGTTGTAAGCCGTGGAACTTAGTCGTTTTTCTGTAGCAGTAACAACTGCAGTAGTATTGACTTAGCCGTTTTCCAACTTGTCGTTTGAGACTTTGAGCGGTTAATTTGAACGATTTTTTTAAGAAAGATTACTAAAGATTTCTTAATGTTTTCAAGTAGCGATACCATCGCTTACTTCCAGATTGCTGTTAAGGACTAACATAACCTAAGAAGTCTTTTTTTTTCCCCTACCATTAAGGACTGACGCAGTATTAATAAAGGCCCTTTACAAGAATCTTTCCTCTACCCTAATAGCCGTATCCACAGAGCGTAACAACCAGAAAAGAGCTTTTTCTTTTACCTAGCTTATCTATGCTTAGCCTAGTAAGCAAACACTAATAAATATTGGTAGGCCTTGGACGTTACAACGTTGTCGATTCGAATAGTCTTTGAAGTAACAGTAGTATTGCAGTAGTCAGATGAAAGATGTCTTATTCTAGGTTTGGCAGACCGTTAGCCGGTTTGCACTGTAATTTGTATGGCCAATTGCTTGGCCCGTGCCCTAGAGTGAAGTGTAGCATATTGCACTCGACTTACACCTAATGCGGTAAGTCCGCACAAAGCAATACACTCAACTTAAAGTACAGTCAACTTTACTGTAATCAAATTTAACCTACTGCACTGCATGTAATATTATTCCAACAGATTTGTCAATTGTTAAAAACGGCTCCCGATATTTATTGTTTATTACGAGTCGCTTTTTTGTATTTGTTGAATTAAAGTTATATAGTTTAGAGATGCCGATACATATACGGAGCGCTTTCAGAATATATAATGAAGATTTTATTAATTCCTGGCTTTCATTATGAGTAATTATGTCTCGGATTAATTGAAATTATTTTAAACTACCTTATATGTTTTAGTGAAAGTCGAATAAATTTCATTTACGACGTATTAATTATAAATGAATAACGGTATTAAACGGATAAATAAGGAAATTCAAAAGTATTTACGTTTCGTCGTTTCTTTTTCGTAATACGATTAAGTTTTGTATTTACTCATTCATTAATTTACATTAAATAATTGGAAGTCGATGTTTACCGGGTTTAATATAAAGCATTTGATAAATAAATACAGAATATTACTTATTCCGAAAGTAGATGGAGATATAAAGTTGTTAACTAGTTTGGCGGGGCAAGTAGTTGTATTTTTAGTTTATTTACGCAAAGATGTGGAGTTAACTTAGGCGATAATAATTTATGTTTAATAACAAATAAAAACGGCGACTAATTACGAACGATATTCGATAAAACGATAAAAAAGAGGTAACAAAATTTGGTTAGGTTTTTGTAATATTAAAACTAATTGTTTAAGTAAAAAGTTCGACAAACTTCGTAATTAATATCAGATTATTGATATTTTGAACCCGTTTAATATAGTTTTGGATACTTCTGGTAAATACCTTATGTTTTACGTAAATTTAGTTAAGCGAATGGTTTTGAATCCTTTTATTTCATGAATATTATCCGATATTCGTTTGGGATTAATTTTAGTCGATAATAACGTAAAATAGAGTATATACGACAAATTTAATTCTTAAGAAATCTTCGCAATGAAAACGGGCCGGAGTAGGGTTCGTTTTATATTAGTCAAGTAAAAAGGTTATGATAAGTCGTAATAGTAATTATGAAAGAATTATTAATATATTATAATTTTGAAGAAATTTAAAGCAAAAGGAAGGGATATTTAAGTCTATTATAACCCGGTACATTAACGTTAACGATAAATTTATATTAAACGATATACGAGAGATGAGTCGCTTCTACCCCGAAAATAACTTATTAATTGTAAAAGGGGAAAAAAAAATTATTAAACGAAGTTATATATTAATAGGTACAGCCGAGTAAATATTACCCAACTTTTTCGAATACGTATCCTATTGTGAAACTACTTTTATCACAACCTAATAAAAATTTACCTATTAGTTATTATCATTTTTATTAAGATTTAACGAACATCGGCGTTATTAAAATTAAGGGCCTGATTATTATTCACTTCAAATATTAGGTAATGTTAGGAGAGGAAAACGATAAGAGGCATAATGGGCGTTAATAAGTGTCGACGAAGAAGGTTGGTAAAAAGTGGGACAGGTGCAGAGTGACGCTAAGAATGGCGGATAACGCAAGGAAAGATGGGCTTTAAAGAAGGCCGATAAAGAATAACGTGAGGAGAGACGGGCGTTAGGAAAAGCCGACGATAACAGATAACGTTAGCAGGAATGGGCATTGAAGGAGGCCGACGATAACGATTAATGAAAAGTAAGGTAAAGTTCTGGATAAGGAAAACGACCCTTTAAATGGGTTATTGAAGATTGCAATATATTAGTTTAAGTTTGGGCGACGCAGTTTACCTGGATATGATTTTATGTCCGCTTATGGTTGGCTCTATTAACTCGTTTTTAATTAAAATCAATAAATAGGATACAGGTAAAATCGGAGCTTGTATAATTAGGTTTCAGACGTCGTTTATTACATTTCGTAATTAGTAACATAGATTAATTACGAAAGATATGACCTAAGAAGTTATGCTATTTTAATTATTTAGGAAAAAATTATGAAAGTGCCTATAATAGTAATTAAAAAGGGCAGGAGCGAAAACGTTACGCGTTGAAATATCGTTGACCGAAGAAGTCTTGTCTTTATAAATAGAAAATATCGTAAAAGATAATAAAGGATTTTTGAGAAAGAACGGACTTGGAAGGAAGGGTCGACAGGAATGTATAGCTAAAGGGGTAACAGCTTATACGGCTAGTATAGTAGGGATTTCTTATACCCGACTAATATCGCGAAACCGAGTATAGTAATTAATCAATTTAGATAAGGCGAAATTAAAAAAGGGTCGATAACTCCAGATATATCCTCAAGACTTACGCGTAGGAGACAAAATAAAACCTTTATCCTTAGCCGTAACAACTAATTAATGTAAAAGGGCGCGTGAATCAGATAAAGTTATAAATAAACATATTTTTAAATATATTACAAAAAAGGTTGAATCTCCGTTAAATTTCTCCGACAATAAATTTATGAGCTCATGTTTCTATAAAACTTTCGATACGTACGATAACCTTACGTCTAATAAACTTGGTTATAAGTCAAAAGAACGCTGGAGTTAAAAAACGATTGATATACGATATATAGACGTTTTTAACTTGTAAAGAAAAAGACATGTTTTTATCTTTTTTATTATTTGAAACGAGGAAATTTTCCACAACGAGAAACGGTTATAAAAGATAATAAACGACAGGGTATTTGTATATAATAAGGTAATATACCTTATGGAACAATTTGTTATTTTTACTGAAAACGTTGGTAGTAACGTGGTTTAAATAAAGTTTATTATATACGTTAGTTATAAAAACGAGATATAGAAAATAATGAAGGAATATTAGCGGAAATGGTCAATTGAAATACAAAGGAGAGAAATAAAATTATTACGAAAAAAGGTAGATAATAAAGGAAGGCGACGTTGTAAAAGGGAAAGAAAGGAAGTTTTAAGGGCTACGGGGGCGTCCGTATTTATAAGGATTGGTAAACCGGATTCGATAGGGCTTACGTGTTATATAAGGTGCATTATATGATATTAAAGGTAGGAGCGCGATATTATATAACGCGTTATACGGTACCAGTGATAAAAAGGAGGTATTATACGATGTATTAAAAGGTACATTATACGGCGCCGGCGGCCTAGGGTTAAACCAGCTAATACGTTATACGACTCGTTAAAGGGGCGTTATATAGTGTCGGAGGCTTGGGGTTAGATTGGCTGATACGTTATACGGCGCCTTAAAAGCCGCGTTACTGGCTTACGCCCAGCACGTGTACTAGACGAGTAAAGCCCGCGTATTACGTTTAACTAGAGGGACACCGTTACCTTTATAACATCTGGAGAAAAGGGGAGTATGTTATGAACTTAGGCTATTAGCAATTAAGTTTATAGGTTACGTAATTATGTATATAATGGCATTAACAATACCCAGTCCGGGTCTAGTCCGGGTGCGGACTGGGTATGGTCCATGTACAGCACGTGTAAGGGCAGATAACGGGCTTGGCACTAGCTGGGCACTGGCTATTCCCATAGGTTCTGTATGGTGAGCCATGGTAGCCTCTTCTAGTCTTCCACCATACCTTAATAGTAAACCACATTTGGTATCTACTTAGCCTACTATTGTAGGTCGAACCATAACAAATCATATCCTCGAATTGATACGAATTATTACTAAGATCAAGTGAATCCTTGATTATTTTGTAACTATGTTAAAAGTTTTCCGTATCGTTCTATCTATATCAAAACCAGCCATTCTTTCGTAAACTTTTGGAACCAACACGTTTCGAATCATCCTTTTATATTAAACGGCAATTGAATAAATTAGGTTTCCAATAATATTCAAATAGTTTCCTTACAACCAGTTTTTATTAACAATTGTAATAAAAATTCGATTCATGGAGAAAAAGCAACATTATTTGTAAAAAGAACTGTTTGTAAAAATTATCACCTAAACACCTAATGTTATGGACTCAGGTTATTGGCTATTAAGTCTATAGGTTACGTAACTATGCACGTAACGGAATAAGCTGTACCCTGTTCTAGCTTAGTCCGGTTACGGACCGGATGCGGTCTATATACGGCACATGTGATGGCACGTGACGGGCTGGGTATTAGCCATAGCTATTGGTCTTGTATAGTAGGCTATAGTAGCTTTTTTTAGTTTTCTACTATATCTTAATAATAAACCATATTCAATATCTATTCATCTTACCATCATAAGTCGTATTATAATATATCATTAAGTTTTCTTTTAAAAAATAAAATTACCTATAATTAACGAATCGATAGTAAAAGTTAATAATTTTACGTTATACTTTAACGTTATCAAAGAAGATAGACCGTCGGCGAATACCTAAATTTTCCACCTTTATAAACACACTTTATATCCCTTCGGAGCCAATCTAAATTAATATTTTTCGTTTTTGAAATACCGTAAGCTATATCGCGTTAGGTATGAAACAATTATAATGACCAGATTGATCAACTTTAATGATCGACTTTACGTTTCACTTTGTTTAAGTTGTAGCTAAAATTTAGTAATTCGAAGCCGAATTAACCACAACCCGTGCTAACGTTTTAGTGGCTTAAGGTAGGCAAAAACTATCTAACTAATCGTAATTCGACGTATTTACTATTATATAGGTAGCGACTTGCGAGACAATCTAATTTATACTACAAGCGAATGAAATATATATTTAAAAAGGTTATTATACGTTCTTTTAGGTATAGGGTTATTATAACACGGCGGTGAAATAAGCATTTAAACATATTATAAAGCGAACGTACACGAGGGTATATATAATGTAGGCAAATTCCTCGATTATATATATGTTACTTGTAACGATCTTTATCGTGTAAATAAAACATTAGTTAAATTAATGTTATTAGTTATAAGCGATAAATAACTATAATTACTATTCACCATTAGGTTTAAAATACTTTTAATTTGAATAGACGGCCTAAATTAGCTTTTAGCTATAAAGTGCAATTATCTACGCTCCTACGTATCGCTATATATTCGCGATAAATCCATTATAGTAAGATTTAGCCGGGTCGATTATATCGAAACCCTAAAAAAGTACCGTAAATTCGTCGATAGGTTAAAACCTTAAATCTTAAAACGACGTTTAAATCGTTAATCAGCGAAAGTTGTATAGACTTAACGACCTAATAATAATATAATTATAATAAAGGCTTATGCTTTTTAAGTATTTTAGTTAAAGGATCGTAGTAATTACGGTTAGCTATTTCGATACCGCAATTAATTATTTTAATAATTCCGTTTGATACGCGTTCAAAATTAAGGACGTAAAATGACGTGTGCGATGGTAAAAGAATATTAGGCTAAAGTCGCTACAGGGAGTTACGTACGTTGTGACTTATCAAACCATTATTAATATGATTGCGAATTTCGCCCGGTATTACCTTTTATGTAAGTATATACGGTTTAAATCGAAAAGGTGAATAAAAATTCCCTATTAACTACGATAAGAAAAACTTAACTTTTGGATAAAATTTTGTTTAAGGGTTACATAACTTTAACGATATAATTATAAAATCGAATAAAGAGGAGTTCAATTTAATCAAAACACTTATAAAAGAATATTTATTCTTAATACTTATATTTTCAATAAAACCTCCTTTTTGGACATTTAAGTCGATTTTAACTATCATAATTATTATGTTATAAGTAAAGCTTTAATGTAACGATTGAAGATAAAGTAAATTCAGTAATTATATCTTCGAAATTTTGGTAAGATATTAGGGTTACGGCAAAATATACGTATTACCCAAATAGTTAAGTTTTGTATGAATATTAATAAATAGTTGAAACCGATATTGATATATATTATTCACTGAATAATGCAGGATACAATTTTCAAAATACCCTTGATACGATATTAATAGGTAATTTTAAACGTCGAGGGTAATCTTTTAATAATTCATAATCAAAAAGGCTTAATCATCAATATGGTAACAATACGTTTTAGGTTGGGAGATATACACGGCGTAATAGAATTGGTTTTCATTAGTTTCACGAAATATATAGAAAGGTGGAACATGAGAGAATTAATCCTGATTAACCTTTATTATAAAAATTGACAAAATAACAAGGATTTTGTGAACGAAAATGAAGACAACGTTTAAAAAATGTTTTTTTTACTAAAATGAATAAAATTTCGCGGTTTATTTGATAAGGATAAGGTTATAACCTTACCTCTATATAAAAGGAAATTTTATTACTATTTTGTATTGAATCAAAAGAAAATAAATCTTCATTAAAACGACTTTGGGAATTATCATATTGAATGTTAAAAAATTGATTTTTTTAAACTTCAACGATAGCTGATAAAATTAATTAATAAAAACTGAATTCGGGTAAATTTTTCATCGACTGTAACGCCGATATTACTTATTTTGAAGCTAAATGGAAATGGGTAATGGTTATATATCGACTACCGAATGCTAATCAAAATTACCGATTAAGACTGTTTTCTTCTACCTTTAATTAAAAAAAACTTATATATTTTATTGAAGTTGATATAGCTTACGAATTTGGATATTCGGGCGATCTTTTACTATATTCAGATTACACCCAAATAAAAAGAATTAACGGAGTTTCGTATGCGATTCGAGTCATTCGAATAATTAATTACCTCTTTAAAGTTAACAGGAAATCCGGCGACGTTTTAATAATATGTTAATTATAAAATATCAAATATTTCAAATAATTTTGTTATAAGTTACGTACACAACGTTTTATTATTTTTTTCCGGTTCCAAATAAGATTATATAGCGAGATTTTGTGTGGTTTTGGAATATCTTTGTAATGTAGGGTTAAATTTAGATTTGAAAAAGTGTAACTTTGTAATTATGAGGATAAAGTATCTGAGTTTTATTATAACGGTTAGGGTAGGTATTCGGATCGACCCCAAAAAAGTCCGTGTAATTCGTAAATGAAAATTACCACGTATTATTCGGAATATTCGAAGTTTCCTAGATTTTATTTACTTTTATCGTAATTTAATTAGTATTTTTTTTAAAGTTAGCGAATTATTTCGTTCAAATAAATTAATAAGAAATTTGTTAAACCTAGACCAAACGGAAAAAACAGTTATTTTAAACGTTAAAGAATACCTTTATGATAGTTCTGATTTTGGTATATTAGGATTCAAATCACCTCATAGTAATCAAAACTATCCATTTTAAAATGGTGTTAGAAAGGTATTTATTGTAAGGGGATAAGAATGGAATTCTAAAGCTAATAGCTTACAATTTCGTACAACTCGTAAATGAGAAACGTAATTACACTATTTACGATGAAACTCCTTTCGCGGTAATATCCTATTAAAAAGCGTAGTTTTTATAATTACATAGTATCTGTAATTCATTTACGATGCTAGCGAACCAAAAAGAATTGAAATATTTTTATTTAATACATTTAATTTCAAAACTTCAAGATAAATAAGCTCAAGTCCTTTCGCTTTTTTCAATATCAATTACAGTTTAGGTTCATAACTGAAGGCATTCTCCCGAATACGTTAGCCCGTAAACTATAAAAGAAGCCTAAATTTAAAAAACTCTGCGTACGAGTTTTTTTTAAACTATTGTGATTATTATATTAAACGTAAGAATGATCAATTTATAGATCAATGGAATATAAATTACGGCGGGTTATATAACTAAATTTGTTAAAACGGAAGCTTGGTTATTAAATCGCGACGACATATATCTTAAGGGTAAGCTAGAGGTTTTTGATGGGTTGTCGAAGGCGTGACCGCCCCGGATCCATCCCGCGCCCGGATCGTTATTAAAAATAACGTCGGGAGTTTCTAATACACCGAAACCGATAACAACGTTACAAACGCAGCTTGCGTTGATCTCACTAATATTATTAGCGTCGAGTAACCGCCTTATTTTCGATTTGGGTACCTTAACAGAATTATACAATGAATAAGTAATAAACGAAATATTATATAAGTTCCTCTTATTAGCGATATTCAAAACTATTGGGCGTTTTTAAGTCAAATTCGAATCATCGGTGTAAATTACGGATTATAAAATTAATCCTCCAAATACATTAGGTCATCGTAACCGTTTATAGCTATTAAGTTGAGAATTATTAATGAAGAAAATCTTATAATAAACTTATAATTTGCCCATGATAGATTATACGTATAAAAACATTTCATTTCGCGTTTTTTTATGGAACTACTATTTAAAGGGGGTAGTCGTAGATATTCGACACCTATATCGAACATATATGTAATATAACATGATAAAACCTTGTCGTCCTTTACAATAAGGCCTCCTTTAACCCCTTTCCGTTTTAAATCGGTATTGAGCATATATTTTTGTTGATTTCATAATCAACGTTCTAGTTGTTAAAAACAATCTTCGATATCTATTAATAATTACGAATCTACTTTTTAATTTTATCCAATTTTAAATTATATGGTTTATAACGGCCGATATGTATATGGAATGATTCTAGGATATATAGTAAAGCTTTTATAAATTTTCAGCTTTAAATATTGGTAATCGCGATTCGAATTAGATCAATGTATTTCTAATAACCTTATATTATTCAATAAAAGTTGAATAACTTTTATTCATGATATACTACTTATAAACAAATAACGACCTTAAACTCATGAATCGAAAAGCTTAAAGTTATTCACGTATTTTGGTTTATATTTTTCGATATAATTAAGCTTCTTATTTATGCGTTTATTAATTTACATTCAATAATTGAAAGTTAACGATTATTAGGCTCAACGTAAACTGTTTGGTGAATAGGTATAAAATATCACTTATACTAAAAGTAAACAGGGATACGAAGTCATTAACTAATCCGGCGGGACAAGCCATTACATTTTTGGTCTATTTACGCAAAAAGGTAAAGCTAGCTTCAAGCGACGAAAACTTATATCTAATGATAAATAAAAACGATAGCAAACCGTCAATGATATCTGGTAAAATAATATAAGGTAAGGAATCAAATTAATCTAAACTTACGTAATATTGAAACCAATCATTTGAGAAAAAAGCTTGAATAACTTTATAATTAATACCGGGTTATTGATATTTCGAATCCATTTAATGTTATTTTAAAGATTTTTAATAAATACCCTATATTTTATGTAAACTTTATTCATTGAACCTTTTTAGTCCCCTTTTTCTCGTAATATTTATTCGATACTTACCAGAAACTAATTTATGTCGTTAACGAGGTAAAAAAGGATATATAAGAGAAATTTTAAGTTCAAAACATTTTGTGGTAAAAATGTGATAGGGAGGAGTTCGCTTTATATAAGTTAGGTAAATAGGCTATAATAAGCCGAAATGAAAATTACGAAAAGTTACTAGTATATTATAACCTTAAATAAATCGAAAGTAAAATAAGGGAATATTTAGGTTTATAATAACACGGTATTTCGACGTCAACGTCGAGTTTATGTTAAACGACCTACTCAAGGTAAGTCGCTTATATCCTCGAAATAATACTTTATCTGTACAAAAAGGGGAGAATTTATTATTCAATTAGGTTAAAACATAATAGATTAGGCGAGGTAAATATTTCCCGACTTTCTCAGATACGTATCCGACTATAAAATGATTTTTATTACGACCTAATAAAATTTTACCTATTCGTTATTATTATCCTTATTTGGATTTAACAAGTATTGGCGTTATTAACGTTACGGACCTCGTTATAATTAATTCCGGATATTAGGTAACGCCGGTAAAGACAGACGATAAAGAATGTAACAGGCGCTAGTAAATGCCAAAAAAAGAGGTTGGTAGGAAACGGGACGAACGTGAGGCGATGTCGAGGATGGCGGATAAAGTTAGGAGGGACGGGCTCTAAAAGAAGCTGATGATAACGAATAGCGTTAGGGAGGACAGGCGTTAATGGAGGCTGACGATAGCGGTTAATGAGGAGTAGTGCGAAAAGCCAAGCGAGGAAAGCGATTCTTTAGGCGGGTTACTAAATATTACAATATACTAGTTTAGGACCAGGCGACGCGGTCGGCTTAAATACTATTTTCTATCCGCTCGTGGTCAGCTTAATTAGCTTATTTCTAACTAAATTTAGCAAATAAAATACGAGTAAAATCGGAGCTCGTATAATGAGGCCTTAAATATCACAAAAAATATAACTAACATACTTATATTATTTTGGCTATTTGAATACAAACCACGAAAGGGTATACGGTAGTTATTTAAGTGAACTGGGTTAAAAACGTTATGTGTGAACGTAAAGTTGACCGAAAAAGCTTTATTTTTATAAATAAGTGATATCGTCAAAGGTAACGGCAAAGTTTTAGGTAAATACGGATCCGGGAGAAAAAAGCAACCGAAACGTATGACTAAAGAGGTAACGGCTTATATAGTTGGTACGGTAAGGATCCCTTTTACCTGAGCAATATTGCGAAACCAGGCGAACCAATTAACTAATTCGAAAAAGACGGAGATAAAGAAAAATCGATAACCCGGGATATTTCCTTATCACTTACACGTCAGGAATAAAATATAACTTTTATTCTTGGTAGTAATAACAAATTAATGTAAAAGGGCGCGTAAACTAGGCGGAACCGTAAATAAGCTTATCTTGTAAATATATTCAGAAAAGAGGTTAAATAATTTTTGAGTTTTTCGTAAAGTTAATTTATTAGCTTACTGTTGGAATAGTATTACATGTAATGAAGTAGGTCAGCTTTACTTATAGTAAAGTTAACCGTACTGCAAGTGTATTACTTTATGCGGACTTACTGCATTGGATGTAAGTCGAATGCAGTACGCTGCACTTAACTCTAGGGTGCGGGGTAAGCAATTGGCCATACAAATTACAGTGCAGACCGGCTAGCGGTCTGCCAAGCCTAGAACAATTCATTCACTATCTGACCACATAATACTACTGTTACTTCGACTAATTGAATTGAAAACGTTGCAACGTTTAAGGCCTACTAAAACTGATTAGTGCTTGCCTGCTAGGTTGAAAACAGATAAGCTAAGTAGAAGAAGAAGCTACTTTCCAGTTATTCTTTACATTAATAATGGCGGCTAGGGTAGAGGAATTTTTTTGTAAAGGGCTTCTATTATTTCTTCGGTTTTTACAGCAGTAAGTAAAGGAGACTTCTATGTTAAAGCGGTTTTTATAGAGGATTAGAGGTAACGACGGTATCGCTATCGAAAACACTAAGAAATCGTTATTGATCCTTTTTAAAGACGTTGAGATTGAGTATTAGAAGTCTCAAAGTACGGCAAGTTAGCAAACAGCTAAGTTAGTATTACTACGGGTGTTACTACTGCAAAAAAAAACGACTAAGTATTTACACCAAAACAACAACCTCTACCCTCTACCACCAACAAACAACCTTCAACCTTACTCTACATACTAAACCTTTGCCCTTACTTTTTTTTTTTTTTTTTTTAATACTCCTTACGCCATTTCAATCTTCGATTTTTCTGCTTCAAACGAAAGTACTATGTTGCGCTAGGAAATTCAAGTTACGCGACCTCTTACTAAGTCACCCAGTTTCCATACGACTTTACGCTTAAGATCACTAAATCTCTCACCCTATACATCCCACTACATCCCCTACTGACCAAACCGTTTATATGGCTCCAAGTTAGGTACTTATAGATAAAGTTGACGCCTTTGGATTTGTTTTTACCAGGTTTTACGACGACACCTTGTGGTAAATGGATGTTAATAAAGAATTAATGGAGAAACACCTCATTAATTTCGTCAGCTACTACATTATTAAGTAAGACGACGGCGAAGAACTTGACCTCAGTAACCGTGCTTTTCGCAAATACTGTAATTTCTTTAAAGACTGGACTATTGATATGTGGTAAAAAAGTTTAAAGGACCATCAAATTCAAATTAAAGGAAGAATTTGAACGTCGAGAAATTTACATGCTGGAAAAGAGTTCCACGAGTCTGGTAGAAATTCTATTTAACCTTACTTAATTTAAAGAGTGTTTTTAAGACTCACGACCTAAAGAAAAAGGTTCCAAGGAACCTTACCGCCCATATATGTGATCCAGAGGACCTTTTATTTAGTTTCAGTTAAGCTAAGTCTCTTCATGCGTTAACGATAAGGAACCTGTTAACCTGTTCGGTAGCTTAGTTCCTCTACATAATACCATGGAGTACGCTCTTAAAGGCGGAAATGCACGCGAAATTAGGGTTGTTAATACGGCTAGAGGTATTAACATCGGCGCTTTACACCAGTTAATTGAGCAAGTTCGTCAGGTCTACCAGAACCCCTAAGTACCTATCGACCCTTAATATAATCGCTAAGTAATTTAAAAATCCCTTCTCTTCCGGCCTACCTACATATTAGAGCCGACCATAGGCCTTATTACAGGATTGTACCCTTCAGTTTAAATGACTAGTATTTACCCTTAGTACCGTGCCTCGAAACCTCTAAGGTTTAAACCGCTAAGAAATACCAAACAAGCCTGAGATAACTATCGTAACCTTTCTCCAAGACTTGTTAAGATGGTTAATATTAATTATAAGTTGATAAATGATTTCGCTAAGATTTGGGATGATATAGAGAAGTATAACGAAAAGCTCTACAAGCTTTTCAATACCAAGATAATGCTTTTCTTAAATATTTGTAAGTAGATAAAGGTTTTACTTTCTAGTTTTTACTTACTATTTCCCAGGATCCTTACAAGTTACGTTAAAGACTATTACTTAAACTTTCTAACGAGCTTTATTACGTTTCGCGAGATTTACGATGGTATAAAAAGTTACTTCAAATACGATATCCACCTTACATAATACTATAAAAATTGGGCTACTATGTAGTGAATTATAATAATAGCAAGGAAGAAAGAGGAGGAATTACCAATAGATGTTTTTAATTAAATTTTTAATAAACTGATAATGTGTTAGAAGATAATGGGGAAGGCCTACTTTAGTGAAGCTACACTTTGCAAGCAGGTACGGGTAGCTATTACAGGCGTTAGTAAGTTCAAATACACCTTATAACGTCCAGATGCCACCTGTAAAGGCTTTTTTTAGCTAGTTACGTTCCTCGTTTGCTACCGTGATGGCACTTACACCAAGCTTGCTCGGTATATATTCCTAAGTCGGTAATTTTCTTAACGTAAATGAGGAAAACCTTGCAGTGGTTAACTACGTCGACCGCAAATACTTGCGCCTATAAAGCTTAAGGTTAGGTTTATTAACCTCAGCCCTAAATTAGAGACAAAACCTATGCTAACGCTATCAAGATTTAGGCGGATCCATTGATCGTAAGTATTATCATCGTAATAGTGGCAAGAAATATTAGATTTATGATAAAGCTGATTACTAGTTAACTTGCTACCCCCCCATTGAACATAATAATAGGAAAGTAGAGTATTACGTCCAATACTTTATTACTTCGAAATAAAATTATTTTGATCAAGTTGTAAATGTTAAAGGCAATAATCCAACTACTGCTACTAACGCTCCTAAACAGATCAATTAGTATAAAGATATTGTTCTTAGTACGGTAACCTAATAACTAGCCAACCATACCCTTTTATACCGTTTAAGTAATGAAAACCTTCATCTTTACTTTAACTATGCCCCTAAACTCTTATATACCTTTATCTTTCGCGATAGCTACGAAGATTATACGTTTTAAGATATTATGTCAGATACTAGGGCGGTAAGGTACTTAATAGGAGGCTATTCGTAGTATATAACACTACGGATGGAAACCATTATAGTTACTGAAATTAACCGATACGATTCTAATAAGGCTAAAATGGCTTTAACTCAAAAAAACAATTATCGTCACTGGAGATAACGGTAATTTAAATTATTATAAGAGTAATTACGTTTCACATCTTTAAGTCCCTTACCAATTTTTATTTTACTTAAATGCTATAAAGACTCTCGGCGTTAACGTGGACATTAACACAGACGAACTAGTTAAAAACAGCCAAAAGTTTTTACTCGCCTGTAAGTGGAGTTACTTATGGTTTTATTTTTAAGGTTTGAAAGTAGTGATGTTGAATTTGATGTAGCTGGAGATGCGTTAATTATACTGTCGTTTTAACTACCTAGCTATTAACAAACTATATAAAGTCCTAGAGTTCATGGGCTATAACGATGTGGAATACTTTACCTTAGAATCTATTAAAAAGCTTCGCTACCACTATTAAATGTATACCTAGGCCCTCGGAGATTTAATTTTACACTAAAATACGATGAGGATTTTAATAGTAAGATTTTTATTAATATGTTTTACTTAAAAATAAGCCTGTTTTATACGTTGTTAACTTTGTATATTTTTTCTATAGAACTAAATTTTTATAGTCCTTTTCGGAAAAAGATATGTGGGAAATGTTAAGGATATTATTAATTAATACGTAGCTAAGTTTACCTAACATCTTCGTTTACGATACCAGTATAAACTTTGCGGCAGCAGAGTTTTGGAAAGATGTTAAAATAATAGGTATTTAATGTAAATGGGTACTTGTGGAAACCTACTGGAGTATTCGAAAAGTTGAAAGAATATACGCCCTACTTCGCCAAGCGTATGACATATTTATGCTGGAAATTAGAAGTTTTACAGATCCAAAGGTACGTTTATAGATGGAAGTGAAAGACTTTAATAATACCGTAGGCCTTGACGGCCTGGTGCCAACATTATTAGTTTTTAAAGCGTACCTACAATTAACGAGTTAATCTCCGCCCTCAGTGAGTATTTAGAAACGTATTACGGTTAATAACAAAGCTTTATGGGAATTACGAAGGGAATCGGTACGTTGTTAAGTTAATAATGCCTTTAATACTATTAACTTTCTTACAATAATCGACGTATTTACTTTACTATTGTAAAGTAAAGTTCTCGTATAGCAGGAGCCGTGTAAAAAAGAGATGTTGTATAAAATATTAAATATCGTAAACTTTAAAGTGGTTATTAAAATTATTAACGATTTTGTGTTTTTCCGAATTATTTAGGTTAAGTTTTATATTAGGGTCATTAACGATAAAGACCTTTGAATTAAACAACCAAGTTAATACAAACCTCCCTCACCTGTTATCGATAAGCTAATAGAACGATGCTGGCGCGGACGACCTCCGAAAAGGAGGTATATTGAAGAGAAGGAATATATACTGGGCTGTATCTACAATACTGCTAAGGTAAACAGAAAAAAAAGGATAATAAAGACATAGTAGTGGAACTTAAGATATAAGGCATTATTAAGACTTTCGGCAAACTTTTTAAGGAAAGAAATAAGGTTAAGATCGACGATTTACTAATTGGAAATGTGGTATAATTTATGCTAAAGGTTGACTTTAACCTTTAAGACCCGAATATTACGATTTTTAAGTTGAGGATTATCTATAAGGTTAAGGGTAAAATTATAGGACGGCTGTATAAAAAGTCACAGCTAATCGTTTAAGGATACAGCGATAAAGGTAATGACTAGATCTTTACATAGTCGTTAACGATTTAAAAGATTAATTGGGGTTTAGTAATTTCTCTGGTAACAATTTAATTAATTGGGATTAAGGTTAAGTTTATATTCAATGGCCGTAATATTACGTAAGCCTATATATAGTTAGTAACAGATTTATAGCGAATTGTACTATTGGAATTGACGTAGTAATTCCGTGTTATTGACCTATTAGAAACGGTGATACGGTATATTAAATTACTATATAGATTAGCTAAGGCAGGCATGTATTAGTTCTTGACCTATTAGTTGTATTTTAATTCCAGGATGGCGATAAAGTTTTCAATATACGATCCGTATTTATTGGTAACATAAGAGGAAAACTTTGGTATGAAGGGTATATAAATTAACAATACCGTCTTTGTCGGAATAACTAGCTTTATAATATAGAAATAGTAAACGATCGAAGACTTTAATTTTTGGAATTGTAAGCTGGTAACGACGTTAACAGAAAATAACTAGCTTAACTTTAATAAATAGTTAATCCATATACTTAGTGTTAATACTGGTTTAAGTTTCCATTAAAAAGGTTAGGGCGCTATTTCTGCTACAATCGAAAAAATTAATGAATTGAGGGTTTAACGGTATTTAAAATAGCGTATATGGGGCAATTATGTTGTTATCCTATGCTAATCGAAAGCTTCATACGACCTATTTATTATGGTATAAATACAAATACTAATAGATAAAGACATTGACCAACTAAATAAGATGTTATATTAATCAATACGAAGTTTAAACCGCGGGATTAATATAATGTTAATCTACCTTTTAAATGTTAAGCTGCTGATCTTTACGGATGAGTCTTTTGCAAATAATACCGACTTGTCTTTATATATTGGTTTCTTGATAATTCTCATTAATAAAGATAGGCGAAAAAACCAATTTAACATTATTGGAAATCTAATTTACTAAACTTCCGTTAAATGTAGAAGAATTATATGAAACGTGTTAGCTTCGGAGGTCCACGGTGTAATAACTGGTTTTAATGTAGGCATAATATTATGGGAAACCCTCAATCTTACTACTAAGCAGTTAAAGATTCTCTCTATCCCGGTAGTGATTTATAACGACTCGAGGAGCCTTTTCGAATGCCTTTTAAAGCTCGGAACCACCAGTGAAAAGCGCCTGATAATCGATGTAATAGTACTCCGTGAAGCCTACGAAAGGAGAAAGATTAAGAAGTTCAAATGGATCGATGGCAAAGATAATTCTGTAAATTTCATAACGAAGGCCAAGCCAAAAAAAGCTTTGAAAAGGTTTATGGATAATGATGAACTAACTATATATATTAAAGACTACGTAGATAGACCACCCAGAAAGCCTAAATCATGTAATAATACTGATAGATTGGAAAATTGCCAGGGGATTAATAATGGCGACCTATTTAAGTAGTATGGTTAAAGTTGCGAAAGTTTGTGGCAGAAGCACCTTTTGTAAGAGTAAATAAATTCGGACTTTGGGGCAACGGTATAATTGAGGTTAAATGGGGTCAATTTGCATATAAGAGGGTAAAATGTAATATAGAAGTCAATCAGAATTGATAAGGGGTAAGAGACCGCTATTTAACACTAACCGGAAAAGATTAGTCAACCACACTAGCGTACGTACACAAACTAAAAAGCTTTCAGTGTTGAAATATTATTACATACAGTGAAATAGGTCAACTTTACTTATAGTAAAGTTAACCGTACTACAAGTATATTGCTTTATATGTACTTACTACATTAGGTGTAAGTCGAGTACAGTACGCTACACTTCACTCTAAGGCGTGGGCCAAGAAATTAGCCATACAAATTACAGTATAGACCAGCTAGCGGTCTGCCAATCCTAGAACAATTCATCCACCATCTGACCACACAATACTTCTATTACTTCGACCAATCGAATCAACAACGTTGCAACGTCCAAGGCCTACCAACACTTATCTTATTATAAACCTTTCGAAACATATGAAAGTCGTATGCCTCATAAATTCGAATATAAATAAAAAAAATAACGGAATGAAAAAGATGGTTAATAAACGATATATATACGTCCTTAATTTATTAAAGGGGGAACTCGCTTTTATCATCTTTATGACTAAACCCAAATAAGTTTCCTATAATACGAAAATATTATAAAATGTAATTAACGATTAGGTATTTGTATATAATAAGGTAATATATTTTATATAGCGGTTTATTATTTCCATTAAAACCGTTAACGATGATGTAACCTAAATTAAATTTATTACATACGTCGCCTATAAATATAAGATATAGAAATTAGCTGAAACATTAACTAAAAAAAATAATTAAAATATAAAAGGTAAAAGTGAAATTATTACGAAAAAGGATAAATAGTAAATTAAAGGCGGCGTTATAAAAGGGAAATAAAGGAAGTTTCAGGAGTTACGAGAGCGTTATTATTTATAGGTATTAACGAACCGGATTCGGTAAAGGTTGTGTATTATATAAGGTATTATACAACGCGTTAAAGTGTACGTTATACAGTGTCGGCGATAAAAAACACGGTGTGTTAAAGGGTATGTTATACAATATAGATGGTAAAAAAGATATATTATACGATAAGTTCAAAGGCGCCTTATACGACGTCGGCGACTTCAAGTTAAACTGATTTATACATTATACGACTCTTTAAAAACATATTATACAACGTTGGCAACCCGGGGTTGAATTGATTAATCTGTTACATAATTTATTAGAAGGCGAGTTATATAACATTAACGACCTAAAATCAAATTATCCATTATATTATACAACGTATTAAAAGATACGTTATATTGTACCAGTAATAAAAAAGATATATTATACGATGAATGAACAAGAGCATTATATGATGTCAACAACTGAAGGTTAAACCAATTAATATATTATACAACTTGTTAAAGGGCGTGTTATACGATGTTGGTGATTTAAAGTCGGATCAGCCGATATGTTATACGACGTATTAAACGCCGCGTTATTGATTTGTATCCGATTCGTTTATTAAACGGATAAGGCCCGCGTCCCATATTTAATTAACAAAACGTTATAACCCTTATAACATTCTATAAAAAATGGGATATATCATAAATTTAAATTATTAACTATTAAGTTCATAGGTTTTGTAATCATATACGTAATGGGATAGGAAATAATTGGTTCGGGCCCAGTTCGGGCGCGGATCGAGCGCGGTTCGTATGCAGTGCGTGTAAGGACACGTAATGGACTGGGTACTAGTTATGCCCATAAGTCCTACATAGTGGGCCACAGTAACCTCTTTTAGTCTTCCATCGTACCTCAATAGTAAACCCTATTTGATACCTACTTAGCTTATTATTGTAGGTTGGATCATAACACCCAACAAATTAATTGAAATCATAGTTACTCTACGATCTAAATTCTTCATTTACTTCTTTAACTTTTTCCTTAATGAATTAAAATCTTTATCTTCAAAATTTTATATTTATACTGATATTAATGAATTATAAAATACCTTTAATTAGTTCAAGGTAACAATATAGCTATTACCAACGTTTTGCTCAAGATATATTTATGTCTTATTCATATTGGCCCTATTAATTTTAATAAAGTCAACGTCTTAACCCTTTTAACAAAAACTGATATAAGTATCGTCAATACTATATTAGCGTATTAACGATCAGTTGACGTTAATATATTAACATTTCAATAAAGTTTCTACTGGTTCGTTATTCCAAAACTTCAAGTTATTAATTGCTCTATTGGTAGGCCTTAGACGTTGCAACGAACTGGTATTTGAAATACGATTGGTAAGTTAAAAACTAGAAAATAATTGCCTTAGCCAGTCCATATAGTAATTTGACATACAGTATTACCGTTTCTAAAAGGTAAATAATACGTAGATTTTACGGTAGTTTTAATAATACAATCCTTTATCAATCTGTTACTAACTGTATATAAACTTGTGTAATATTACGACCATTAAGTGTAAATTTGCCTTTAGTTTTAACTAGTAAATTGACTACTAAAACAATTATTAAACGTTAGATTATTTTTCAAATCGTCAGCGATTACATAAGGATTTAGGTTTTACCTTTATCGGCATATCCTTACGCAATTAGTTGTAACGTTTCGTACGGCCGCCCCATAGTTTTACCCTTAACCTCGTGGATAATTGTCCACTTAAAAACTGTAAAGTTTGGATATTAAAGGTTAAAGTCGGTTTTCGATACAAATTATATAATATCTTGAGTTAGTGGGCCGTCGATTTCGACATTATCGCTTTTTTTAAAGGGTTTGCCAAAAGCTTTAATAATCTCTTATACCTTAAACTTTATTACCAAATTTTCGTTATCCTTCTCTTTATTATTTATTTAAGCAGTATTGTAAATGCAGCCCAATATATATTCGTTCTTTTTCGGGGGTCGTCTACGCCAGCGACGTTTTATTGGCTTGTTAATAACAGGTAAAAGGGGTTCGTATTAGCTCGGTCGCTTTATTTAGGAGACTTGAAGGTCTTTATCTTTAGTGCCCCTGATATAAGGCTTAACTTAGATAGTTTAAAAGGGTATAAAACCGTTAATAGTTTTAATAATTACTTTAGATTTTAATTTATTTAATATTTTGTATAACCCCTTCTATTTTCCTAACTTCTGTTACATAAGGAGTTTACTTTATAACGGCAAAACAAGTACGTCGATCGTTTAGGGACCGTTCCTAGTATTATGGGCGTTATTAATCTAGCGTCGTATTAATTCCCTTCGCAGTTTCCTTAAGGTTTCGCTATATATCATAATACGTTTTTAAGTACTTTCCGAGGACAGAGATTTACTCGTTCAATATAGGTATACTCTATAGACTAGAAGTATTAGCACTAAGCCGTTAGGGCTTACGATATCATTAAGGCCTTTTATTATTATTTATAGACATGTCTCCGAATCCGTAAAGCTTTCAATCTCCAATGTAAGGATATTATACGCTCGACAAAGTAAAGCGTATATTCTTCTAACCTTTCCAATACTTTAGTAGGCTTTTATAAGTACCTGTTTATACCAAATTCCTATTTTATTAACATATTTTTAAAACTTCGCCGTCGTAAAGTTGGTACCGGCATCGTAAATAACGACGTAAAGTAAACTTAGGTGCGTATTAATCTATAATATCTTTAATGTTTTCTACGTATCCTTTACCGAAAAGAACTTTAAAAATTTGATTTTGTAAAAAAGAATTACAGAGTTAAAAACGTAAAAAATAGGCTTATTATCTAAGTAAAACACATGAATGAATATTTTGAAACTAAAGTTCTTATCCTTTTTAATATAAATTTAAATTTCCAAACAACTTAGGTATACATTCAATAGTGGTAGTGTAGCTTTTGAATAGATTTAAGGGCAAAATATTCTATATCGTTATATCTTACGAACTTTAAAACTTATATAACCAGTTAATAGCTAGGTAGTCAAAACGCCGATGGAGTTGACGTATTACCGACTTCATCAGGTTGAATAACATTACTTCCGGGCCTTAAAAATAAAACCATAGGTACCTCTACTTAAAAGGGAGTGGAAATCTTTAACTGTTTTTAACCAATTCGTCTACGTTAACGTCAAAGTTAACGCCAAAAGTCTTTATATACTTTAAACAAATTAAAAAGTTGGTAGGGGACTTAAGGATGTAAAACGTAATCTCTTTTACAATAGTTGAAATTACCGGTATCCTTAATAATGATAATTAGTCGCCTGTGCTAAAGTTATCTTTATCTTTGCCAGTATTATAACGATTAATTTCAGTAACTATAGTGCTTTTCCTCCGTAATGCTACATACTACAAATAACATCCAATTAAGTACCTTACCGCCCCAATATTCAACATAATACCTTAAAACGTATGATCTGCGTAATAACTGTGAAGGTTAAAGGCGTATAATGGAATAAGGATAAAATTAAGGTAAAGGTAATGGTTTTTACCGCCCAAATAATATAGGAAGGTATAGTCGGTTAATTATTAGGCCGCTATATTAAAAATAATATTTTTAATTTACTTAATTTGTTGAAAAGCATTGATAACGTTATTTAGCTTATTACCTTTAATATTTATGGCTTAATTTAGGTAATATTATTTCAAAATAATAAGGTGTTAGACGTAGTACGCTGGTTTACTGTTATTATGTTTGATGAAGAGGTACCTGGTTAACTAATAGTAAGATTTACCATAAATCTAATGTCTTTTGCCATTATTACGATGATAATGCTTAAAGTCGACAGGTTTACCTAAATCGTGTTAACGCTAACGTAGGTGTTACCTTTAATTTAGGGCCTAGGTCGATAGGCCTAACTTTAGGAATCATAGTCGCTCATATTCGCGGTCGATGTAATTAACTACCGTAAGGTTTTTTTTATTTACGTTAAGGAAGTTGCCGGCTTAGAAATTTATACCAAGTAAATTTGGTATACGTATTGTCATAGTAGTAAGCGGAAAACGTAACTGAAAAAAAAAGCCTTCATAGGTAGCATCTGAGCGTTATAAGGCGTATTCAAACTTGTTAATATCCGTAACTACTGCTTGTATTTATTTCCGAAGTGTTGTTTTGCGAAAGTAAGTTTTTCCTATTACTTTTAAATACATTTTTAAGTTGTTGAGTATTTAATTGAAAATATATATTAATAAATTCTCCTTTTATTTTATTATTATTATAATTTATTTCATAGTAACCTAATTTGTATGGTATTATACGAGGTAAATATTGTATTTAAAGTAGTCTTTTATATTATCATTAATCTCGCGAAACGTGATAAAACTCGTTAGAAAGGTTAAGTCATGGTTTTTAACGTAACCTATGAGGATTTCGGAAAATAATAAGGAAAAACCAAAAAGTAAAACCTCTATTGACTTATAAATATTTAAAAAGGGGATTATTTTCGTGTCGAAAAGATTATAGAGCTTTTTATCGTATTTTTTATATTATTTCGATTCTTGGTAAAGTTCATTATAAATTTATAATTAATATTAATTTTTTAATAGGTTTTAAGAAAAGGTTGCAATAGTCATCCTAACTTTGAATAGTATTTCCTAGCAATTTAAACCTTAGGGTTTTTGAAATACGGTATTAAAAGTAATCATCAGTCGTCCAACCCGAGAGTTAAAGTTTTATAATAAGACCTATGGTAAGTTCGAGCGTGTAGGCGAATCTAAAGGGAAAAGGTTTCTAAAGATTTTAACGATTAAATTGATAAATGACAATAAATACTTAAAGGTTTTAAGGGCCTAACGATTTCATTTAATTAATTGGTAGAAAGTACTAATATTAATACCTTTGATCGCGTTGGCGGCCACTACTTCGCATGCCTTGCCGCCGCTTAAAACATACTCCGCACTATTATATAATAGTATTAAACCACCGAACAGGTTAGCACGTTATTTATCGCTAGATTATAAAAAGGTTTAATTTAAATAAGTGTGGATAAAAGGTCTTTTGATATGTATATATGAACGTTATTATCTTTTAACGCATTTTTTCTTTTCCTAAAGATTTTAAGAATTAAGATTTTAAGGGTAATATTCCTATTAAGCTAATTTGAAAAAGGTCTCTACCAATCCTAATGGTATTTTTTTTAAAAAAAATGTAAATTCTATGGTGTGTGACCTTTTTCTTTAGCTTGGCCTTAACCGTACGCTAAATTATGTTTCATATATCAGGGGTTTAGTGGTTAAAAAATTTGTGAAAGTCTTGGAAAGTATGGGCGCCGCAGCCGAGCTTTTTACCGGCATTAGACTCAAGAATATACTAGCCAACGTAGTAAGCTAGGTAGGCTTCAATTAAAGTCTCGTCGACATCCGTAATCTATAGTTAATGATCGTACTGGTTAAAGAAGACTGATCCGAGGTTTCTAATCATTTTTTTCTAGGCAGAGTCGGTGATAGCCTCAAAGTGCGCGCTGGCGGCTGACATCTTAATAGGTGTGCCGGACGAGGGACTTGGTAATCTTGAGCGTAGGGGAATATTGTTTTAACGTGAAGTCGCGTGGGGACTTGTTGATTTAGTGACTTAGTTACTTAGTTACTTGGCTTAAGGTCGCGCAACGTGATTTTCTTGGTATGACTTGGTGATTCTAGATGTTTTCGCTTAAAGCAGCATACTTAACGATTGACGTGATGTAAAGGGAGTGAAAATAGTAAAGTATGGGCAAAGGTTTGGTATAGAGGGTGAGGTCGGAGGTCGTTTATTATTAAAAGTTATAAGTAGAGGGCAAAGGTTATTTGTTGTAGTTGTTTATCATAGGGACTTCGTCGTTTATCTGTAGTAGTAGCACCCATCATAGTACTGACTTAACCGTTTACCAACTTACCATACTTTGAGACTTCTAATAGTCAATGGTCGAAGGTCATTTGTTATTACAGGTTATAGGTAGAGGGCGAAGATTGTTTATTATGGTTGTTTAGCGTAGGAACTTCTTCGTTTTTCTGCAGTAGTAGCACCTGCAGTAGTACCGACTTAATCATTTGCTAACTTGCCGTACTTTGAGACTTTTGACAGTTAATCTTAACATTTTCAAAAAGGATTAATGAAGATTTCTTGGTGTTTTCAATAGCGATACCGTTGTTAACTTCTAGATTACCGTTGGAAAACTGCTGCAACCCAAAAGTTTTCTCTGTTTTCCTGCCATTAGAAGACTGTCTCAGTACTAATAGAGGCTCTTCGAAAGAACCTTTCCTCTACCCTAGCGGTCGTTTTGACTTAGAACGTAACAGGCAAGTAGATTCTTCTTCTACTTAGCTCATCTGAGCTTAACCTAGCATACAAGCACTGATCAGTGTTGGTAGGCCTTGGATGTTGTAACGTTGTCGATTCGAATCCTGGTCGAAGTAACAGTAGTATTGCATGGTCAGATGTTAAACGTATTGTTCTAAGTTTGGCAGACTGCTAACCGGTCAGCATTGTAATTTGTAGGGCCAATTGCTTGGCCCGTGCTCTATAGTAAAGTTCAGCGTACTTGCACTCGATTTACACCTAATGCGGTAAGTCTCCACAAAGCAATACACTTTCAGTATAGTCAACTTTACTGTAAGTAAATTTGAACTACTGTATTGCATATAATATTATTCCAACATGCTCATTATTTAGATGCCATAAAGCGAGTAATTCCAACAAGAGGGTATCGTTAATCTATATACCCATTAAACTAAAATTTTCGTTATGATCTTACATAATTAGAAAGCACTAGTTATAGGTTGAATATTTTATATCTATCTTTAACTTGAAATTCAACTAGTAGATTAAGAACCAATACATACCTACTTTAGCTAATCTATATAATAGCTTAATATATCGTATAATCGTCTCCAGAAAATATTTTGTACAAAATTCTTGCGGTAATTTCAATAAACCAGTTTTTTGAATATCAATTGATGATTACGTGTATGTTTACTTAATATGATAGCTATTGAGGGTAAATATCACATTAGTCTTAAATAAAAAACTTATTACTAAAGCAATTACAAAACATTATGTAATTTTTTAAATTATTGATGATTACGTAAAAATATAGTTTCGTTCTTTATTATTATTTCTTTAAGCGATTAAACGTAATTTTTCGTACGGCCGCCCTATTATTGTACTATTGATTTGATATAAAATTCTCAACTTCAAAATCGTGATATTGAAATTTTGAAGGTTTGAATGGTATTTATATACAAATTATTCGACTTTTATAATAA
Source organism: Anisogramma anomala (assembly GCA_038502455.1). Lineage (NCBI taxonomy): Eukaryota > Fungi > Ascomycota > Sordariomycetes > Diaporthales > Gnomoniaceae > Anisogramma > Anisogramma anomala. The sequence continues at coordinate 13,962,292 of JASMMZ010000008.1, read as the reverse complement.
TGAGTTCATTGATCTTAACCTTATTGCTTCTTTTAATAGGTCTGCTAAAGTTTTTAATAATTACTTATATTCAGCACTTTATAATTAAGTGTCAATTATCCTTTTTTTCTACTAACCTAAATATTATTGTAAATCTGGCTCTATATATATTCCTCATTCTTACGATTCCTTATTTTTAGTCGTTTTCTATGTCATCAATATCTATTAATTCATGTGTAATAGGAGGAACAGTATTATATCTACTAATACTCTTAATATAAAACATTTATTATTATTGTTAATTCGTCTTATATAAAGTTTCAACTGAAATATTCGAAACTTTGTAGTAACGTTAACAATTTTAATTACAATTTCAAAGTTAGAGATGCGCGAAATCATGGATATGCTTTCCAATTTACCTAGCTCTCGTTACACAAAGACTTCGCTTTGTAATGGCAAGAGAGCACATTTATTGTCATGAGGCTGTTTCTAGTATTAAGCATATCATTAATATAACGCTGTGTTAATTTCTCCCATAATTTTGTTAAAGTTTTACCGTATACTATAACTTTGTTTATGGTACTTGTTACCGATGCAAATTCAATTATTATACGAGGATATACTTTCAAAACCAGTAACATTAGCACCAATACGTTAAGAGCTATAGTATAATCTAGGCTCTATAAGGTTATTTGAACACTGGACTCCTAATCGGTAATGCTTCTAATCTCCTACGTAAAAATATCTTACACCCTAAAAAATAATATGTATACTGTTTCAACCTTTTCAATACTTTAGTAAACTTCAACAAGTATATGTTTACATTTCATATCTAATATTTTCGTATCCACTTCAGACTCTAACTTTATAAAATTGATACTAATATCGTAAACGACAACCTTGAATAGGCTTAAATTCGTATTAATTCCCAATATATTTAACAATTCCAACGTATATATAGTTGAAAAGAACTTTTGGAATATAACTCCGCAAAAAGAGGTTACGAAATTAATAACATAGAAAACAAACTTATGATTTAAATAAACAATATTAATATAAATCTAGCAATGAAAATTTTGTGGGGGCTTGGCCATATGTTTGGCAATAATAACAAAAGTTTTTAATAATCTCCAAAACAAAATATTCTATATCATTGTACTTTATATATTGACAAACTTTATATAACCTATCGATAGCTGAGTAATTAAAATTCCAGTATAATGATTGTATCTCTAACTTTCCTCAATTGAATACTATTATCTTTAACCTTTGAAAATGAACCAAAAATTCCCCTACTTAAAGTCGAAAGGAAACCTTTGACCGTTTCTAACCAATTCGTTAACGTCAACGTTAAATTTAATACCTAAGATCTTTATATCTTTTAAATAAAGAGAAAATAGGGTGAAATACCCGTGAATATAAAACATAATCGATTAAAAAACGATTTTAATAGTCTTTGTTTCCAATAACAATTGTTATTCACTGAAGCCGAAGCCAACTTTAATTTTACTAACATCTTTACAATTAATTCATGGAACAATAATATTTTCTCTTTATAATACTACGTATTATTGATAGCTTCCTATAAAATATCTTACTGCGTCTATGTTTGATATAATACGTCAAAAATATATAGTGTATTTAACAATTGCAGAAATTAAAAATATATGAATGGCCAGATATTTAATCATCATAACAAATATAAGGTTTCTAGCCACTTAAACAATACAAAAAAACGTGGTCGACTAATTATTAAGCCGCTCTTAAAACAAAACCTTTATACCACTTAACTTACATAGACATGTTATCATCGAAAATACTATCTTTACCTTTGCAATCTATAATAGAATTTAAGTAATTTGATTGAAATACAATTATGTATTATATATAATGCATCACCTGTCACTTATAATACTTATCTAAAAAATAGAGACTTAACCAATAACCGAGGTTAATACAAATTTAATACCTTTCTTTATTATTATAACAATAATTTATATGGTTAATAATTATATTTAAATATTAATTTCATGAGTAACGCTTATATTACTATACTGTTTAATTCGAAGACTTTTGGTTAGATCTGTAAATCAACGTATAAAGACAAAAGTACCTAGATTAGTAAAATAGAAAATATTGATAATGGATGATAAATACCGAGGGATAAGAGGAATTTAGAGTGCGCATACCTTAGGTAAAAGTTTATAAGCTCTTACCAGGAACTTGTAATTTAACCATACACTTTTTCAACGTCACACTTGAAGCGTGACCCGCTATTATATATATTGTAAAAGTGCTTCTTATAACATAACACGCTATTATATAGTTTGCAAACTTTTCCCCCTACGTTTGCTAACTATAGCAACTCTAATAATATCTACACTCTTACTCTTCTATTATTATGAAGTTTCGTATCCATAACCTAATAATAATAGTATAGGTAACTAAACCCTTAACCGGTTATTTGATGAAAATTCTATAATTATCCAAATGTCTGATCAGTAACTGAATATTCACAATATAATTACCTAAACCATTGATAGATTATTTGGTAATCATAATACTATAAGCTTTCAAACATTAACTTAAGAGGTGAATTATGCTTTAAAAGTGTGATTATTGATGTTACATTCAGTGGAATCAATATAAGAATGGAAGTATATTGCTATCGATACAGAAAAAAAATCTTTTTTTTCTTGAATAACGCACTATTATATGCAACATAAGCCCCCAACCTGTTATATGCCGCGTATACGCCTTAGATAACATATTTTAAATTAGTTATTCAATTATGTGTATAAATTAATGATTTAATCAATGTCCTATACTAATCATTTCAAACAGCATTCCTTGTAGTATCTGGGTTAAAAAACGTCATTTAGCGCGCTAACGTTGGTATGCTGAAAAAGCTACAACCGTAACTCGTATCGTAAATAGCAGTTTATCGCTTTTTAACACCGCCTTTCCTTCCCGTTCTGTTTCGCCCGCCACCACCACCACACCCTTTTCCCCTCCTTCTCATTCCCCTCACCCCTAAGATCTAGAACAGGGTTCTCATATAGTTATAAACTTTAAATATTTGACACCGCTAAAAACTCCACTTTTATCTATAACTAAGTTCCGCAATCGTAAATAAAATATCACCAAATAGTAAAGCAATACGTAACATTTATCTACTTAAAATATAACATATTAATATCATAAAAAGAAGGCGAAAGTAATGAAACGAGCCTGCTGCCTAAAGGCGCAACTCGCTAAAATACGCCGCAAGGCTTGTTTAATGCGTAAAACGCTAAAACGATATACTAATGTACGCATCCTCAGCCTGCCAATAAAAATACCCTATATATCATACATTATATCCATCACTGCGAGCAAGTCCACTAACGAATACTGCCAAAACAAAGGCGCCTCATCCCGCTACCCCTACTACGAATAAAGAGGCAACGGGTATACCTCCGTATTAATAATGCCAAGGCCGTTTACTGAGGCCTTATTATACGCTCGTCGTCTTCACAGTAAATTAATCTTTCTACTATACAATCTAGGGCTCTTTCATTCGTTATCTACTCTCCAAATTAGTTATTTGTAGCTTCCTCACTTAATATCCACTTTTTTAATACATTATTCTAGTTTTTTTTCATTTTATATTAACTTTTCTAATATGTTGTTTGTAACTTTATCATTAGATATCTACTCTCTTAATACGTAAAGAGAAACCAAACCTAATTTTTGATAAATGATAACTGGAGACCTGCGGAAGCAGAGACCGCTATCACCACCTAATGAGTAGGCCTACTTATATTGTACACAAGTAAATTCGACGACGTTTTTTAGAGTTGTCATAAAGAGACTTACTCCACCTATTACCCTTTGCTTAAAGGCATATAACTCAAGATGAGGGGGGTGCTTAAGCCTTCTTAGAGTAACAACACTGGAGGTGACGTTGATAATAGCGATAACGATAACGATAACGATGATGACGGCGATAATAAAGGAAACAATAACGACGATAACGATGAAAATATTACTCTTTTTTCTTCTTTCTTTAGAAACAACTAACCATTTTATTTTTATCATTTACCATCTATAAGCCTGCTTATATATATTTAGTTACATATTAGAATTGTATTGATTTTAAATCGCAAATCGAAATACAATTAACTTGGTAAATAAAAATAGTATAAATATATCATCCAAATGAAAAATCATATATTTGAAAAAATAAGATATGTAATATTAACGACAAAAAATGCTTCAATATGTGAAATACAGAACAAAATTTATAAAAAGTACAAAGAAAATTACCTTTTAGGGTTAGATCATATAATATGTTGAGAAACGTCAATAAAAGGAGTATTAGTAAAAAAAAACTCTTTTAATACGCTATCCAAAACACCTTATTTTAACATAGTTTTCAATTCACCATTCGGAACGCCATGCTTCAGCCTTATGTCCAATAAGCTATTCAGAACGAATTTTTTAGCCTTACTTCCAATACGTTATTCGGAACGCAGCTTCTTAACGTCGCCTTCAATACGTTATTCCGAGAGCTTTTTTTTAGCCATCATTGTTCTACTATCTATATTAGGGGCTCGTCTTCGCGATTTATAAACTTTTATCCTTGGGCTTCCCAAATACACAAATACTTCATCATTATCATCAATGGAAAATCAATATAGCAAAAAGTTGTGGTATGGGTTGTAGGTTATAAATATTAGTTTATAAGATTCATATAGCCTTTTGTCGCTTTTAACATTCCCTTTAAATACGCTGTCCACCCTTTTTAAAGCGCTCCTATCTCTGTATAAACGGATATCTTTCATATGAAAAATCGGGAGAGTCGTTCCCTTCTTTTAAGGCGCTTCTGATACGGTTCAGAAGGCTGTCTCTTATATACCCCGTGAAGACGTTGCCATTTCTCATAATATTTTCGAAAATGAAGTTCCATTCATTTAAAGTACTTTCATTACAGTCCAATGGACCATCTTTTATATTGATAAAATAAATATATATATAAGTATTGAATGGGTTTAGAGTGTTTTAGGTACAGTTGAAGGGACAATATCTTTTATATCTTCCTATATACTTTTCAAAAGAGTCGTTTCTCTCGTTTAAAACACTTATAATATAATTGAAAAGACCGTATTTACCTCCTAAGGAATAAATATTTCTGTAAATATTAGATTCTTCTTTTATTTTATGCCACTATTTGCTATTGGTAGAAGGTGATCTTTTCAGCACCTTCTTCCCTAGAACTCAAAAGAAGAGTGACATTTACGGCTTTTACTCCTTTTAAGTACGAGTAAAAAATATTTTTTTCGGAGCTTCCTCCTTTTAAACTCGAGTGTAGGGTAATACTTACGGCGTTATCTTTTTTAAAGTCGAGTAAAGTATTATCTTTACAGTCTCTCCTTTTTTAAAACTCAAGTAAAGGGTAACTCATACGACCCTTTCTATTTCTAAATCTGAATGGAAAATAGTTTTTACGATTCCCTTCCTTTTACACTCAAATGGATAATTTTTACGGCTTCCTCCCTTACAAATCTCGAGTAAGAAATAATGCTGTTAGATATTCCTCCTCCAAAACCTGAACGAAAATAACTTTTACGACTTTTTCTTCCCTTAAATCCGAGTAAGTTATTCGCTTAGTATACGAGAGTTGTTTTCGAACACATCTTTAATAAACTTTTTTTTTAATTGAAGCGATCGATTTTCCCTTATAAAATCTACCCCCAAAATTTTCTTATTGGTCTAATCTGATATTTTATTGAATCAAAATATTACAGCTAACGCTTTTACGATACAACTGTTTTTACTATACAGTGTATTGATTCTCCTATTCTATAATTATACTTTTAATACTCTCGAAATCAAATAGTTTACCATACGTTATATTATCAATATGAAATTTAAAAATCTTTTATAGATATACTCGTATATATTAAACTATTCAATATTTTTAACGTAATAGCTAAAAATAAAGTTTGTAACATTTTTATTTTTAATTCCCAAGTTTAAGTCTTTTAGAAGGGCTTTGAAATCCTAAAAATTTAAATCAATGAGCTTTCAAATGATTTTATAAAGCGTTGTATACTAAAACAAAAAGTCTATATACTTATAAACTTTAGCCACGTTTATTATTTATGAAGTTACAATTTAATAAATGCGAAATGTATCGAAACGTTTTCAAAGATGTTATAATCGTTTCCGAAATATACTGACACGTTTCAAAAGCTGTTATAATTGCTTTCGAAATATATATAAGCGGTTCCGATACTCGTATAATATAATGAATACGTATCAAATATCAAAATTGACGGGGTCTTGCAATAAAATGGTCTAAATTAAAGGTTTCACTTTAATAATATGCAAATAAATAGGAAACGAAATATTACTCCATACGTTAAATTAGGTATTCAAGGCTTATAAGTTTAGAAAAGAGGCAAAATAAGTTGTAATTAAGTGTTCCAAATAAGAAGTTTAGCGCTTATTAGTGTTACACTAACCAAATAACTAGTAAATACTATATTAGCAAAGGAATTAATAAACTCAAACGTACCAAATATTAACTTAAATCAGCGGTATACAAAAAGGCGAATAAAAGGAGGGTAAAAAAAATCGGGTGTTAGTAATTGAGTCAGAGAGCTGTATATGAAATATAAAATAATATATAAAAGTAAGTTAAAATAGTGTGGAAACGCCATGTATTTCTTTGGGTATTTCTAGTATATAAGCGTATCGGAAGTTGTCTTAAGCTTTTTCAAAATATATCGGAGTGTTTTAGTAGTTATTTTAGGCGCTTTAAGTAGTTGTGAGAGTACCTTAAAAGCAGTTTTCTTTTGTTGCCCTCGAAGTGTGTTAGAGAACTGTAAAAGGGGTTGTAAGCGTTCATAGTGATGGTGTTAGTGTTTGGGAAGCTTTCTTAAGCGTTTAGAGTAATTATATAAACGACTTAAAAGTTGTTTTTGTTCGTAGGGCCTTAGATTGTTGCAACATTATCGATTCGATTGGTCGAAGTAACAGTAGTATTGCATTGGTCAAGTAGTGGATGTATTGTTCTTGGTTTGGCAGACTGCTCGCTAGTATACACTGTAATTTGTATAGCCAGTTGCTTAGCCCATGCCCTAGAGTAAAGTGCAACGTACTGCACTCGATTTACACTCAATGCGGTAAGTTTCCACAAAGTAATATCCTCAACTTGCAGTACAGTCAACTTTAATATAAGTAAAGTTGACCTACTGCACTGCATGTAGTACTATTTCAACATACTTAGCATTTTTTTATTTCTAACTAGACCAAGGACTACCAAAAAGGTAATAACAATCAAGATGTCATTAATGATTCTAAAACTAGGTACCTTTCTCGTTCAGTTTTTTATTTATTTACAATCGCAAAGCGATAGGTAACGAGAATCTAATAATTCGAACCAATTTTGTTAAAAAGTTTCTTCAAGATCAATATAACCACAACTATTATTTTAACTTACAACATATAACAATTTAGCTAAACGGCATACATTTTCTATATGAGACAAAACTGATTGAAGAATACTATTGTTATTATATTCGTTTCTGATAATTATCTAATAGTAATCCAGAATCTTTAGGTATATTGCTATTCATTTAGGTGTACAAAAAGCGAATTTATACTATTTAAGTGGATTTTACCACAATTTGCGAGTTATTTCATCAGTTGTCATTTTCTAGGCGCTATCTAGATATAAAGAGTTAAATGTAATCAGGTCAATAATCTATAAAACTTCAAAACATAATCTTTCATATTAAGATATACTATATATTTAGTAACTCATTAGGCTAAGATTTCATATTAGTATTGTTATTGTCAGATTAACGGTATCTACGAGAAATTATTTTTCATTGCCATACTAAATTTACTTTAACTTTTTAACAAACTTTATGATAGGGATTTGATACTAAATCAAGGATTATAATCGCGTTTCATCCTTGAATATATGGATAAGTTAAGAGAAAAATCCAAACTATGTGGTTAGTATTGCGATAATAGATTATCAAATTTGCTAAGTAAATATGAAATAATTATATACCCTCTTTATAGAAAAATACTCATTATTTTTATTCATATATCATCGACTTTTACCTATATAAATATTTATTTAAATTTCTCTTGGTAGCTCATATAAACTATCTGAATACTATTTTTGTTTGATAATATATCAAGATACGCTTTATAATGAAGAATTTGTACTAAAATACTCAATTTATAATAGATGTTATTGCTTCTAAGTCTAAACATCATTATAATAATCATTAATATTAGATAAAATTTTATATTAAAGATCATATATAGTTATGTATAATAAAATACTACAAACCTTAACATTAGTAAGGATAACTAATACCATTATAAATAATTCTTTATATGGTAGTAAAGCGTGTGAAAAACGTTTCTTATACATTTGAACCTTATCTAACAGTTCACGCGTTTATTTTATAGTATACGTTCAATAGATATTGTTTTATAAAGCTTCTACCTACAATCTTTTTACATGAATGCCACGGCTATTTGAGCCTATACTTTACAAAAAAGCTTTGGAAAAAGGTTAACAGAAAGTAGAAAATAATATAAATGAAGATTTAGATTATTATTGTCTTATAGAAAAACGAATAGAATATTTAGTTACTTGGAAAAAAATACCATAAAAATAATAAATAGAAAACTATAAAAGATTTGGACCATTGTAAGAATCTTATCAATATATACAAAAAAGTTCTTTATTAATCGCCTTACGTATTATTTCTCGCGTCTCTTTTCTTACGTTTCGCATCTTACGTTTCGCGTCCCATATCTCTCTTTTCACATACCGCGTCTCTTTTTTTGCGTCTTGCGTTTTGCTTCTCGTATCTTTCGTTTCACATCAATCTCACTCGAGTCATTTATAGTTATTTCATTATTATGTAATAAGGAAATTGCTTTTATTTTGGTTTCGGAAACTTGTTATACTTATGTTGAGGGGTACGTTTATACTTATAATAAAGGGAGGATTGATACATAGTATTGGGAAGAAATGTGCTTATGTCTATTATATCTTATATGTTCAGCTCCACTAAGTTCTACTCTAGTTTAGTTTCCTCCTTTTTTATCGTCAAATACTACAACCAATCCAATAATATGTTGCTCCACCTGCTCTAACAATAGCGATGATTATGGTTATTGTCATGTAAAGGTATATGTTTGCGTTTCTTCCGCTTATAATAAGTCACACAGTAACTGTTAAAAATATACAAACAAAATAAAGATAAAGATTATCGGTCCCAGTAATAGCGGTAATGGAGTTGTATAATAATAGTTATAGTGTTTAGGCGTTTTATAATAATCTATCAAAAAGTACTTATTTCAATCTGTCGTATAACATTATATTTCTTAAACTAGCGGAATAAGTTAATGGTATATTTTATAATATTGATGGTCTAGTTAAATAACGAACAAAATTTTCTTGATTTCATAATAGTTGCGTTTAAAGTCAATGAAGAATATGTAATAATAAGGAAGTAGTTTGTAATATCTGGTAAGAGGTATATAAAGTGTATATAGAAACGTAGGATCATATGTGAAAAGGAAATAAGTAAAGGTATATGTGAAGGTACAGTTAATAAAGTGGGTAAAGGAATTGTTTACGGGGTATATACACAAATTTTCAATTGTTTTACACGTGATTACTGCCGCGTTTTTCTAGGTGTTTAGAGCGTATTATCAGAAATCTTTAAGGTACACAACTCTTGTATATTTATAAAGTTAATCAAATGAAAAAAAAAATAAGCGCAATGTATATAAATGTAGATCAAAGGAAAAATTTGTTGTTATTATTATTTAATAAGGGGAAGTTTGAAAAAGAGGAATTATTAATAGTAGATGCTATATTGGTATAGTATATTACACTATTGATTTATTTTATTTTAATTGCTTTTTAGCAGTAATCAAAGCTTAATACAACATATTATTTGTGTTAACAGCTATTATTTTTTGTGTTATAGCAAATGTTAAGAGTGTATTATAATTAGTATTATTTGATAATAGGTCTAAGCTAATATTATAAAGTTATACAACTAATATATAGTGCTTTTGTACTTTGGTTACTATATTTGGTAACCATTTCTCCCTTCTTAGGTATAGTATATGGGTGTTATAGGAAGGTTGAGCTTTGGATTCCAGAGTTTCAGACTCTAAGCTAGAGGTTATATACAATTAACAGGATCTTTTTCATCATTGAAAGTAAGCTTTCTAGTAGTCTTAGGATTATAAATTGTAATGCTATATAATTCATAAGCTGTTCCTTAGTTTAATTACATTTTAACAATATTGTAACGAATGTTTACGGTAGATAGCGAGTAACAGCTTAAACAGTTCAAATTTACTATATAAAATAGCTGTTTTACCCGGGCCGAAAGGCTAAATTACTTATACACATCATCGAAACCTCGGCAATCGAGCTTCTACGCCTAATATCGAAATTTTGACTTGTTACATCTATACTTCGGTTATTCAAGTAACAACTTGTTTCATTGCAGGTAAATATATCGTTGTTGATGGCCAATTTTTATAAAAGGCGTAAGTCAAGTTTTGGTAGGCGAATCTTAAGGGGTGTTCAACTAATAGGGTACATATAGTACTGTGTACTACGGTCTTATGGTAATTCATAGGCCCTGGCCAAGTTGTCCCCACTGCCAAGGGTCTGCCACGCTGACCAAATTTATGAGGGATTCGTGGATTTCTTGCTTACTGAGCCCTCCTTGAAAACATAAAAGTTCGATCTCTTGTCGTTGTTGCTTTGTGAGCAGGGAGGTCGTTTTGCCCTTAGGCCGTGCCATCGTCGTGGCTGGCTGGCTGGCTGGCTGGCGGGCTACAAGGGGAAAAAAACACGCGACGCATACAAAATGTTGATTGTGAAAATATTTGTGTTGATGCTACCCAAATCAGTTAGGTGGATGCACGGATGGGTTCCACATGTACATGAATGGGGGTTTAACATTCCGGCGCAGACTTAGTACGTAAATACTAGGTAGCTCCTTGTATGATCTGCCCGAACTCGGCCTAGAGTGGAAACTTCCGGTCCCTGCATCGGCAGTGATTTAACTTGATGAGGGTTGGCAGCCAATTTGAAACCATGAAGCTGCAATGTCATACCTACTTAATAGTACAGCACTGTGTAGACACTGAGCGAGTGCCGCGGCAAGGGATACAAACAGGTTGACAGCGGTGTTGGGCGAGGAGACGGTGTTGATAGTTCGTATTGTTGCCTCCAGCGTAGCAGTATCTTCCTTTTCCCGGCCATTGAACTTACCTGTCGATAACTATTGCCGCATCCCGGGAAAAAGAAGGCGGCTGGAACGTTTGAAGCCACAGAAACAGAAAAGAAGACGGGCGGAAGCTTTGGTTAGATGGGACCCTGGCTAGCAAAAGAACTTATGTAGTCCCGACTCGACCGGAAAGTCTCCAACACATCCCGCCCGCAGTGTTAATTCACAAGTAAGTTCAGGTTCAGTCCAGTACATACTTAGTAGTACTAAGTAGCCTTCCGCGAGCCGGAGCACCCCACTGCGGCACAAGGCGCTAAGCCGCAATTGGGGGGCAGCCGGATATGCTCCTGCTCAAAGAATCGGGGACCACTCTGGGCCGGGCCCATGGGGAAGGAGCTGGAGAGAACAGGTGATTCTCTCTTGCCAGTCTCTCCAGGGAGGGACCAGTGAGCATTGGAGCAACGATGCCCGTTTCCTTTTACTAGCTCGACCCCTTCCTTCCCTCTACGTACAACCACACAACAGTCACCTATTCACTACGCCTCAACGCCACCAACAGCATCCTCTGCGCATCCTCTGCGACATCTGAAAAGTAGACGGCCAAATTCCGCGAAAAGCATTGACCATCCCCACGCTGGCCTTGTCTTAAGACGACTCGACTGTGCCCAACGTTCGGCCTCGAAACATCGCCCTCCTCGCCTCCTCCTCCCTCCGACCCACGAGGTCCAGCTATCCGCACGATCACCATTGCCGTGCTCGCATTTGCTGCATCCCAATTGAGACCCGGCCACCGAAGACGAGTCGAAAAGCATAGGTGCGCATAGCAGCTGACGTCGACACATGCCGAGAGATAATCGAATAATCGACGCACCACTACCGCCGCTCGTTTCACACCGCAAGCCCAGGCCCAGGCCCTGTTCTCCTTGCTGCTGGGGACCCATTGTTGCAACAGTCAGGCTTGAAAGACGACAGCACCCAGCGCCTCACAGCACCATTCCTCCCGGCCCGACCAAGACTCATCATCTGCAGACACGTTGTTTCTAGCCTCGACTGCCGGCGGCCCCCACCGCTTACTTGTCACTTCCTTTTCTCCGGACGAGGACCCATCCATCGTCAATTCGTCAGCCTCATCTTCGACCTTGCCCACCCGACCCTTCAACCACGATCGATCGTCAGACTCGGTTGTCTTATCTTCTCGCCTTCGCCGAGTCAGCTTGGACCCCGCGTCACTGTCTCGCCCGAATTGTAATTCTGTCTTTGCTGGGCGCATTCCGCATTCCGCATTGCTTCAATTTCAGCGCTTTCGCCTTCACCCATTCCAATCGCCCGCCGCCGCCACCCCGATCCTTTCGAAATCATCCCAAACAAACAGTCGTGTGACTGTACTAGGCAGCGACTCAACAGCGCCCGTCCACCCCATCCCCCGTCACCGCCCCTTCCTGAAGTCGAAGCCAAACTCGACGACCCCTGACTCTCGGACCTCGCTGTCCTTGGGTTGGAGCACTGGACCACCCCTGGCCACAATCAAAAACAAAACATCATAGCAACGTTCATGGAGTAGGTTGTAATGGCATCGCATGCTCCTCTACTGAGAACCAGTACGGCTCCCGTCTTTCCACACTCGACTGACGGTGCAGCGAGGGTAGCCAACATGAGCATGAGCAGCGCATCCCGGGTAAGCCAGCTGTCTGGCACCACGGCTTTCTCTTCTTCCTCTGCTAGTCTAGCCTCGTTCGCCAGCACATCCACCGTAACCGCTCCACCCTACAACGGCTCTGTCGTCGCCACCAACAACATCATCAACCAGAAGGCCGACGCTTCCCGATCGCTATACCAAATATGCGTCAGTTTAAAGCAGCGCCTCAAGCTGGTCCCGGGCTTTGAGGAATACATGGCACAAATCGAGGAACATGAACAGCAAGATGGCGACGCCGGCGGTCCTGTCGGGAGTCTGTGGAGTATGCTGAGGAAGGGAGAGCCCCTCGTCGCAATATACAACGCGACCGATCCCGACGAGCCCATCGATGTGGGAAATGTGGCCGACTCCAAGCGTGCAAAGACGGCCATTGGCAAATTCGTTCAAGGATGTTCAAAGGACCTGAAGATACCGTCTTCTGACATGTTCATCATCTCGGATCTGCTGAACGAGGATACGACAGGTTTTCTCAAGGTAAGTCATGAACGCCTGCCGTGGTGAAACGGGTTTTGTGATGGAATCGCCAAGCCATCTAGACTTGCTCCTCGCGAACAGAAACTAATCGTTGCGCAGGTCACGATCGTTATCAACGATGTGCTGAACATCGCCCAGCAGCGAGGGCTCTTGAAACAGCCACAGACTCCGTATTTTGACGACGGCTTCCCGCCAGCAGGCGGTGCCAAAAAGGACATCACCTACCGCGACCGGATCATCGGCGAACTGGTCGACACGGAGCGGAAGTACGTTCAGGACTTGGAGAATTTACACGATCTGAAGAAGTCGCTGGAGCAGAAAGGATACATCAATGGCGACATTGCCTATCAAATATTCCTGAACATCAACGCCATTCTCGATCTGCAGCGCCGATTTCTCATCCGGATCGAGACGACCAATTCGATGCCCCAGAGCCGTCAGGAATGGGGCAATCCTTTCGTCGGTTACGAGGAACAGTTTACGAACACCTACCAGCCCTTCATTGCCAACCAACGAAAAGCGGCACAAGTAGCGAGCCAAAACTTCGACAATATCTTACTTGTTGAGCACCCGGTGGCATGTGACTTCAACACCTTGGATGGGTTCTTGCTCAAACCTATGCAGAGACTGGTCAAATATCCACTCCTGCTCAAAGTCTGTCTGCTTCCTTTCCATGCTTTGCTGGTGCGGCGTTACTGATACCTCTGTAGGAACTTCTGAAAAAGAGCGATGAAGAAGCAGTCAAGAAGGACCTGATCGCCGGAATCGAAGCGGCGGACCGCGTTCTAAAGAAAGCCAACGAGGCCGTAGACCGGGACCTTCTGGACGAAGCGCTTGATGACCTTGTCTCCCGCGTCGACGACTGGAAGAATCACCGGGTCGCGCACTTTGGCCAGCTCATACTCCACGGCGTCTACACCGTCATCACCGGAAAGACCGAACAAGAGAGGGACTACGAGATCTACCTCTTCGAGTGCATTTTGCTGTGCTGCAAGGAACTCACCCCCAGCAAGAGCAAGGACAAGAAGGATAAGACACGATCACTCGGCCCAAAGGTTCGCAACAAGCATGCGAAGTTGCAGCTCAAGGGCAGGATCTTCATGACCAACGTGACGGAAGTCTTGAGCTTTTCCAAACCAGGTGAGCGTCTGCGCGTACCTCGGTGCGATTTCCCACTGACACTGGCAGGTTCGTATACGGTGCAGATCTGGTGGAAGGGCGACCCGGGCGTCGAAAATTTCATCATCAAATTTCAGAATGAGGAGATGATGAAGAAGTGGGCAACGCTGCTGGATGCTCAGCGAAAAGAAAACGCACCCGTCAGCGCAACGAGTCCCGACCAGGCGGCCGCGAATTTTAGGTGGATGGAAGCGCAGCCGGATATGGTCAACCCATATGCGGAGCACGATGAAGACGAAGAACAGTCGGCACCCTCTCAAAACGCATACACAGCCTTGCAGGCGACGATGCCGAGGAATGCATCAAGTACGAGCCTTGCGCGCCAACGATCGGCAACAGGAGATAGCACTGCATCGCTCGCGGGCATGGTCCGCCGACAGCCTCCGTCCAGCTTTCCTATGCTGCCGCCACAGCAGCAGTCTTTGTCTGTACAGACAGGCAGCCAGTCACCTGGCGGGGCACGACCTGAAGATTCCTACTTCTCCCCACTTGGCGAATCACCTGCGTCGTCCCGAACCAGCACCACATCGACACTGGTTTCCCAGAACGCCACCTACCACATTCCTCCGGGACCTAGGACAGGCGGGTACCCGCAGTCTGGCTGGCTGGAAGACAACAACCGATATACGGCACCGGCAATGCCTCGCGCGCCTTCTCGTGATGGACCGTCTCCAGTCAATGCCTATGGCATGGTGAATGGGCGCAACCCCCGTGGACCGTCATTGCCCGCAATGTCTTCGTCGCAGTCTCTGCTGCAGCAACAACGAAGTAGGTCTTATTCAACTCCCGATATCAACGGTCAGCCCCAGCAGACCGTGAGGAGAATGGAACGAGGCGGCAGCCAAGGCGTTCCCGCTGTGCCAGGCATCCCTCTGCATCTGCGACCACAAGATGATGGCAGCATCGCGAGGGGGCAGTCTGGCCGGCACGATCTCCCGATCCGGGCTAACACCCAGAGTCCAGGCGTCCAGAGGGATCGCTTGCAGCAAGGGTACGGCGGGCAGATGGGCCAGCTCCCTTCCCAGCCCATCAATCGTCCGAGCCAACTCGTCGCCGGGGCCAACGGTGCGATGGTGCCGGCACCCCTCAACCTGGATCCTTCGCGTAGAGTGTCACCTAGTATGAATACAGCCCCCATGCCAACGCCCAGCACGATGGCGAGCCCCAACGATGCACCCTTCCAGTCCCAGTTGAAGTTGAAGGTAAACTGCGACAGCAACAACTACGTTACTTTGGTGGCGGCCTTCAACATCACGTACCAGAGTCTCATCGACCGCATCGACGCCAAACTCAATCGCTTTACCAACGCGAGCATTCACCGCGGCGATTTGCGGTTGCGCTACCGTGACGAGGACGGCGACTTCGTCAACATCGAGAGCGACGAGGACATACAAATCGCATTCTCCGATTGGAAAGAAAACATCAGGAGCATGTCGAGTGGTGGCATAGGGGAAATCGAGCTCTTCTGTGTGGGTGATGCGGCTTAGTCGGGCGAAAACACGACCGTCGAACCAATGCCACCAACGCCGCCAGTCTGGCCGCCGTCTCTCGAGCAGCCGTGGTGGGAGTCGGACAGGCCATCCGAGCTATCGGCGTGTACCTCCCCACGCAAAAGTAGAAATACGCCCCTGTGGGAAAGTGACGGAGACCATGACGGGCCGCCGACTCCGACTGCCTCAGGGCGCACAACAGGGCAGATATCAAAGACCTTCCCTTCTTCCCGTGATTCTGGCTACAGTTCGACCAACAGCACGGACGCAGACCCAGCATTACCATCACTTCCATGACATAAGACTCTACAGAGACGCGGGCCTCATCGCTCAGCTTGAGGGCTGTAATGCTTGCAACTTGCAACTTTGCGCTTGCGCAAGAGGTATCCTGGAAGAGGATGACCGTGACATGTACATACCTGATTTTTCTTTTATACCCGCATTCCATGGGCGCATCGGATCCAGGACGACATCCAAAAACAACATCAATCGCTGGATTCGAAGGCAACTTCTGCATTTTAATACCCTCCCAACATAGAGGACAGGCAATATCAGAGCCACCTCTCGAAGTCGATGGATCCTACCGTTGAGCTTATTTTCATCACCCTCCAACTGGCGCTGCCAACCGGCAACGCCCAGATGCCGTCACCGTCTTGGGACGTTTTGCGCCGAGCAGGCCACCTTGAGAATGCACCGCATCACTTCCTTTTTTTGGGCGCCCTCCGCGCGGCCGGCATCGGTTTGGCCCTTCGATCACGAAATGACTCACGCATGATGACTATGTCCATACCTCGCTTGGGCTTTTCTGGTTGTTATGCGTGGGGTGGAATTCCTTCTGCGGGTTTTGACATCGCGTTACTGGACATCTCGATACCACACTCCTTATACCCATTCGCCTTGGAAAGCCAACCACGATTCGTTCCTTGATGATAGACACCCGCGCTGGGAATTGTTCTTGCTTCGTTCAACATTCAGATTGCAGGGGTTCGTGATGATTACAACGGTGGGCGCCTAGACTCGGACATGAGCAGCAGTGATTTGGCACGCCCGGCGAAGCACTTTGTCGAGCTCAGGAGCATTGGCATTGGGTGGGGCGAGGCCCCGAGGCTTTTGTGGCGGTAGATCCGGCAGACGGAGATGTCATTGTCTCGCTGGCACACACACACACACGCATACCCCATTTCCTTGGTCTTTTTTTTTTTTTTTTTTTTTTTTTTTGGCTTTCACAAGTACTTTGGCTCAAGGCGGGTGCACACACTCCACCAGGGCTGGTTTCAGCATCAGAACACAGCACGGGTTGTCGGCGCTAGAAGTTACATAGGTTGTGGCGCAGCTGTCGAATTCGGAGACTTTTTTCTTCATCTACCTGTTTTGATGTGCCACAGTAGCATTGTGCTGGGTTTCCGAGTATGGCTAACCTGGCACCTTGTTGAGATGGATGTTCGCCACCACTGCTGCTGGCACGGATGGTAGGTATGGTTCGAGACTGCGAAGAATGCAGTAGCGAGAGGTGGCCCTGGCCAGTGGGTGAATAAGGACAGAGCCAAGAAACGGTCCGAGTTTGGAAAGTTGGAAGGTAATTCAACCCACTGTTCCAGCTCATGCCCTCTTGGGTGTTGTCAAGGTGTGCTTGTGTTTGCTGCCTCCGGCTTGGCCCTGCCGGCTGCAGGCACGTTGTAGGGAGAATTTTCAAGGGCGAATTCGGGAAACTCTGCCTGTACGCTCTCGTTGGAACCAAGGACCTGACGAAGAGGTGTACTTACTTTTCTCCCTGGGATGATGGTATGGAGGTGTCCGAAGTCCTTCGTTTCGCATTGGGTAATTAATACTCGTAAGATTAGGGAACGGTCTTGGGTCCACTAGGTCGGTGTTGGGAAAGCAACACGATTAACACTGCACACCTTGACATTCAACGCTCACCGTCGCAGTGAAGGAGATGGACGAAGGGAGATGGGAACGGCGTGAACTGTGCTATGTTGTGTAGTCGTCAAACCACGTCGAAATACGCACAGCGGGTCTTGTTCCCCATCCAGAAAACAAGATGGTGTTCAATATGCACAAAAGCAGATAGAGTTCATGCCCATAGTATATACTTTCACACGTTGTATAACACTTGTTTCAAGGCAGATTGAATTGAATCGTTTCGTCACGTACATGCACATGCACATGCTCACAACTATAAGAGGCCCAGTTTGGATAGCTAAGCCAGGGAACGGCTTGGTCCTCCGGCTACCTCCGGCTACCGAATCGAATGTGAACAGAATTCAAGGTGAGAAGCATTCTTGCAGAAACAGACAGACCAGACCAGACCCGTCCACGTCAACCAGATGAGGGCGGTCGCGTTCGTGGCGGCTCTGTTGCCGGCTGCGGCCAGACACACACACGCCGCAGGCACGCATGCGGCCACGCGCCAGGTGGACAGCGAGCCAAGCACGGTCTGGCTCTGCGGCGACAGCACCATGGCCCGCGGGGGCGGCCACAACGGCACCGAGGGCTGGGGCGAGTTCCTCCAGTACTCGCTCGACGCGTCGCGGATCCGGGTCAACAACAGCGCGCGCGCCGGGCGCAGCGCGCGCACGTTCACGCGCGAGGGCCGCTTCCAGGCCGTCATCGACGCGGTCCGGCCGGGCGACTGGGCGGTCATCGAGCTCGGGCACAACGATGGCCGTACGTCGCGCTTGCCTCCATGGCCCCCTCCTAGGTGGCCCTGGGTGGGGCGCTCGTGTTGGGAGAAGGTGTTGCTGATGTGTGGTGGTTGGGCCTCTTGGTAGCTCTGAATCCTGCGGACGACCCAAAACACCGGACTGACTGCCCGGGGACGGGCGATGAAGTGTGTCTTGACACGTATGAGTGCGTCCCGCCCACGTCCCGCCACGTCCACCACCTCGTTCTGCGTTTTCTCGCACGGCATCTCCGCAACATGCACACACCGCGACCGACGGACGGACTGACTGACTGCGTGCTTCCCCCCCCCACAGCGACCAGACGGAGACGGTGCAGACCTTCGCGACCTACCTGCGCACCGCGGGCGCGGCCCTGCT
>JASMMZ010000008.1:13926408-13940508 GCA_038502455.1 Anisogramma anomala | reverse complement strand
GGGGGGGGGGGGGAACTGTACTGTAGGTGTTGGTGTCGCGGAAAGGCGTGGGAGCCAAGTCAGTAGGTTAATGTGCGACGATTCTAATGAGATGTTTTTTTCAGCCCCCGCACGGTGCAAGGGGAGCCACGGCTTACCTTGGTTGAACTCAGATGTAGTCTTGACGGCAAACCTTCGTGACTGTTCTGTTGTATGATCAAACTGTAGTAGTATTGTTTGTTGGAAGGAGGAGGAACTGGATTAGGGAGCTCAACCGTAAGCCGCCGGTAAATCAGGCTAGTGCCAGTGTCCCCGCAAGGTACACCCCTGTACCCTGCAACACACCCCCCACTGGCAGTAGTAAAAAGTACCAAAAAGAAACGCACCAAACCAAACATAAGTATAAAATCTAAGGCTTTATAGCCAACGAACCATAAACTCCGTATAAGTACGAATACAAAATACTATACCCCCTAGAGAATGTTTAATACAACCCCAATTTTTAAACTATATCTTTGAAACGTAGTAACAATAAAGCCTTCATACAAATATCCGCTAAATTCTCTGCAGATAGTACGTGGTAAATATTGTATTTTGTACTAAGGTGCTGCCAAACAAAGTAATAGTAAATTACGATATGTTTTGTTTTGTTATTAATACGCCTTTTTAAATGAATTTCATCATGAATTGGTTATTATAAAATAAAATAAGAAACAGAAACGATAAACAATAAACATAGATTTTAAAAGGTTTGAATTATTTAAAATAGATGTAAGATGGCATATTACCCGGTTATATATTCCGCTTTGCACATTGATTTGGTAATAGTAGATTACTGTTTAAAGCTCGATGTAATTGATGTATTACCAAGTTATAATACATATTTGAGAAGAAAAATTGAAATTATGAGGAACTATATAACAAAATGTATTAATATATATAGCTAGTTGTTGGAATAGCACTCAAATGTAATACAGTTAAATCAATTATACTTATAGTTAGTTAATTGTACTAACTGCAAGTTTAGTGCAATAGGTACCCATTTCAAAGTAGGGTATAGGCCAAAGCAGTTAGCCATACAAATTAGCGTGCAGACCAGTTAGCGGTCTGCCAAACTTAGAAGTAACAACTCATCAACCAATTTTAATATAGCACCAGTTACTTTGACCACAGTGATTCGAATTGACTACGTTGTAATAATAAAGGCCTATCAATACTAATCAGTGCTTATTATGTTAAGCACAGATAAGATAGGTAAAAGAAAAAGCTACTTTTTGATTACGTTTTGCAATTGCGTTGGGTAGAAAGAAGATTCTTGCAAAGACCCCTTTTATTGCGTCTGTTGTTCACAGGTAGCAGAAAGAAAAACTTTTCGAATGCATCAGCTATTTACAGGTACTTGAAAGTGGCGACAATATCACTAGTACTATTGAAAATACCAGAAAATTCTTATCAAAACAGCCTTGAAGAAAAAAACGTTGAGATTAACCGCTTAAAAGTCTTAAAAAATTAAGTTGGTAAACGGCTAAGTTAATACTGTTGCAGCTACTACTATTGTAGGTACTACTACTGTAAATTTCAAATCGTAAAAACGACTAGATCTCAAAACCTTGAACTATAAATACTAACTTAAACGAGAAATCTATGATATACCCCTTTACATCACTCTTTTTACCACTTGCACTTTTAAAACGTTGTTACAATAGCTTGAAAATACGATAGAATTAATAATATTGTTGACTCCGTTAGAAAAAAGGCAATTGAAGCTTTCTGGACCTGGAGACGTAAACATTAAGCCACATATGAAGAAAGATACTTGTCTTTATTAGAATCTTTAAGCAAGCTACATAAATTTATTTTAAATACCAAAAAAAATCTTCGACTTTACATCAACTTTCTTGGAATGTGTGTACGTACCACTTTGTTAAAGAAGGTAGAGGGCTTATACTATAAACTTTAACAGTACCCATATTTGAGAAATTTTTTTAGGTCCAGCTGCTTTTAACACTATTACTTCACATGCACCCTATTTCACCACAACATCACTAATAGACTTTATCACCACTTGAACCTTTCCCGGCAACCTCTTTTTGGCTATGGAGATCGTCGTCCGCCCGGTACACCGCTCGCGTAGTGGTTCATCCAGAGAATAGCCCTTACAGGTACCGATTCCGTCTCTCACCACTTGTACCAACGTATCATTTCAAACTTGCACTTGTACCACGGTAAAATTTAAGGTTTGTTTTTACGTTGAAAGGCCTTTGAAGCCTTTATTATAAACTATCGCACATAACATCTCTATTTATCTATTTATTAATTTATTTCTAAGCCGTTATCATCTACATTAGCACCCTACCCACTTAGTAGGGCCTTTGATTTCGATTTTACTTTAAATACTTTTTGCAATTTACAGATAACTTGTTCGGCATATTAACCGCTTAGTAATATAATATATTTTATGTTCTTTTATATTCCTTGCGTTTAGCGCCTATTATGAAAACGTAGCTCGCAAACGGTATATTTATTGCGGGCTTTCGACTAAGATACAGTTGTTTTATAAGCATTTTACTCTTTTGGGGCTATCAGATATTCGATGCTAGTAGACGTCGAATGGGGACTAAAATAGTCGTACAATACAATCCGGCTAATACTATAGTTTTCATGTTGTTACGGGTTTCTAAACTATAGGGTACCTTAAAGCCTTAATTAAAAAGTGGATTAGTGGTCCAGTTTCTTAAAAGTTTTATTTGATAATCAGTTTTATAGGTCAAAGCTTTATTTTAGTTATATTAAAGGTGTATGAGGTTGCAAATTAATATTCGATATACTTAGTGATAGGTTGTCTTTTTCCAACTGCATGAATAATACTAATATGAGTACGATTTAAATTTCGTTACGAAGGAAGATTTATTTATAAAGCGGGAACGTATATAGTTGATTTAAGGTCTCTTTGTCAGATGTTCAACACCTATATATAGCGCAAGGTTTAGAAATTAGCTATAGGTATGCAAGATACATTTTCAGTTTATGTACTTGTATTATAAGGAATAAGGTGGTTCGTTTAACAGGTTAAAAGGTATAATCGCAAAACAGGGAATTGAATAGGGTGGTGGTTTTATAAGGTGATAACATCAGATTGCAAGCTTTCATGCCAGCATATATAATTTAATATTACCAAAGATCACACCATACTAACTATATAGTGATCATTTCCTGGTGATAGTAAATGAAAAATAAATTACCAAAAAATGTTGGATTTATGGCAAATGAAGCTATTCATCAACACACTATATTATTGCTAAACTTAGATAAAAACAGGTAATATACTATATATAATAACCTTTCATCTTTAATCAAGAATACATAGAACGCGTAGTAGACTTTAAAGGTAACGATATTAAAAAGAAAAAGAATAATCCTAAAACCATCGGTAAGTATGAAGACTATAATTTGTCCGGAAATAATATAATAACTCATCTACCAGGCCTTTTTGTACCGTTTAACAAATAAAGACCCTTATCGACATTATACTGATAAAGATATTAGATTGATGCACCGATTCACCATTTGCGACCATTATATAAAACAAGTTTTTCAAAGTATTATACCAGATACTGGGGCAATACAGTACTTAATAGAGGGATATTTTCAATATATCGCATTGCGAAAAGATATTAATACTACTACGGAACTTAACTATACGAATACTAGTTAGGTTAAAATTGGCTTGAGCCTTGGAAAGAAGCTCTTTGTACTAGGATTAACGAATATTAATACCGTTTTCAATTCTATTTTCTTTTATATTTTGGAATCCCTCACTTCCTTCCTCTTTGGTTTTAAAAATAAAGAAAACTCGTCATCAATTTTAACGTTTAAAGTGATAAATTAGTTAAGATCAAGAGCAACTAAAGTTTCACACTTAATTTTAAATGGGAATACCTCTGATTCTATCTCTAAGGGTTCAAGGTAATGGTATCAAACCTAAAGAAGTCAAAATTTCGTTAATTAAATTGCCGGTTTAATTACATGTCGATAAATAAGTTATATAAAATTTTAAAGGCGACTAGTAACGAAGGTATAGACTTAATAATACAAAAGGCAATTAAAAGGCTTCGTCATCACTACTAAACATATTAATAAACCCCTACAAGATTTAAATTTATATGAATGGAAAATTAAAACTTTAATATAATTTTTTTTAGATATATGTTTTACCTTTACAGTAAGTTAATCATTTACATGAATCACTTTGTTACGATGTTTCATAAAGTCAAAATCTTTAAAGCTATTACGGTGAAGGAAATATAAAAGGTATTGCGTAATTTATGAATTAACATATACCTGTGACTCTCAAACGTACTAGTTGATGATACCAACACAACATTTACCGCGATGACATTTTAAGCTAATTTCAAATCTATGGGAATTCAATGTGAACATATTTTCTTTAAAGCTTACTAAGGTATTAATAAAGTCTAAAAGGCTTACGATTTCTTAAAAAAGGAATACGATATCTTCGCCCCAGAAATCGAATGTTTAACAAATGAAAAATACAATTTTAAATAACTATAAAGGGTTCTAATAATACTATTGACACCAACATTCTTGTACTAACTTTATTGGTATTTTAAACCTAGCTACATATAAAGATTCAATCGTCATTATCATCAAATACACAAAATCGTGTTATAATATATAACAAAGCCCTGAATAAATGAAGGAAAGAATCAACACGCCGTTAAATCAATGATACACTTAACATTAGGAATTTATTATCGATAACACACACACACACACACACACATATATATATATATATTTGCTTTTTTTAAAATACAGTCCTTACGTAGCGAAAACCAGGCAGATGAAATAGACTTTATTATATATTAATTATCGCTTACCTAAATGTAGTAGTTAGAACCGTTAACAACCCTCTAATTTTCCGTGTGTAGTGATCACACTAAATACCCGTGAGTATATAGAAGGTGTCAGATGTAATAATCACACTAAATACCCGTGAGTAAATAGAAGGTGTCAGGGGGTTTATGTTAGCAGTAAGGTAGCAGAGGTAACAAAGGTGCAATATCAAGAAGATGTTTGTTCGTGCTGTAGAATGATCACTAGCCGTTAGGCTATTCAGATGTGTGGACTGAATACTTAGATTAACAACTGAAGAGCTATAAAGGAAATACTATCTATGTGGTGCTGACCGTGTCCTTATATATCCATGCCTTCATACTATCTTCAGTACTGGATCGTTTGGATCACCGCACTGATCCCACTGATCTAGTGCTGCCTCACCTTGGATCAGTAACTGATCCATACTGATCCATCACGTGACTTACTTAGTCACCTTGCTTTCATAAGAGATGTTCCCAGCCTGATGTGTTGGACTACAGGCTCTCCGTGGCTCAGCTGCATGCTGGCCTGTTTCCTGACCCAACCGTTGTCTGGGTTATAACATCAGAGGGTTTATGTTATCAAGAAGGTAGCAGAGGTGCTGAGTGAACAATATCGCAACCGAGCAAGTAATGATCAAAAGCCGTGAGGCTATTCAGATGTGTAGACTGAATACTTAGATTGACAACTGAAGAGCAATGAAGGAAATAATATCTATGTGGTGATGGCCGTGTCCTTATATCCTATAGCCTTCATACCATCTTCAGTACTGGACCGCTGAAGTC
This sequence comes from Anisogramma anomala, assembly GCA_038502455.1. Taxonomy (NCBI): domain Eukaryota; kingdom Fungi; phylum Ascomycota; class Sordariomycetes; order Diaporthales; family Gnomoniaceae; genus Anisogramma; species Anisogramma anomala. Next base: position 13,934,845 of record JASMMZ010000008.1, on the reverse strand, counting down.
GATGTCGCTTCCTTCGGTCCCAATGTTGTCGACTGGACCGCGGGCGGTCCTGTCGGTCCAAACCCTAACCCTATGTGCTTTCATAAGAGAGATCCCTGGCTTGATGTGTTGGACATCGGGCTTCTGATGGTGCAGTGGACCACTAGCCTGTTCTATGACCTGCAGTTGGTCCTTGGATTATAACACAGTGTTATATAGGTTTAATTATACAAAAAACTTTTCAATTTAACAAATATCCTTACATAGAAACCCCTTAAGCCGAACGTATTAACTAATAAAATTCTTCCGAACCAACTATAAATAAGCCGATAGAATATTCTATAGTGTGTAAAACCACCGAAAAACAGGATACATATTAAAAAGAAAGACGGCAACGAGGATTACAAGCCTGGGAGGGTATATATAACGGCATAATATATTAAGAAAATTAACGGAAAACTTGCCTTTAAATTACATGTCAAAGGTAATATCAAAACACTAGTAAACCTTTATACAATAGCGACTAGATAGAGATTGACGGCCTTTTTATATAAGGGGTCATTCAAACTATATCATTGATGTAATTTGAAAATCCAAAACGTCACAATCTTTAAATCGAAGATAATTTACGGGGTTCAAAATAAAACTACAAATCTGCTATACAAAAAGTCATGGTTGATCGCTTGAAAATACGTTGATAAAAGTATAGACAATATCCTTCTTTAATCGTTTATAATCTAAAAAACCAGTTAGTATTTAAGCGTTGTAATTATTAATAATTGTACTGTTAGTGTGAACAGTGAATCCATACTTAATAGCCGTGATATAACGCAAATGTATATATGATCTACTACTAATATTAAGCGAAATATATTATTGGAATTAGTAAAATAACCACAAAAACGTTCCGTCCAGTACGGTAATATGAATCGTCAAACTTTCATACGTATTATTTAAATGAAGTATTTATTCATTTTTAATATTTTCAATTTATATGAAAAATAAATTAGGCATAAAAATTCAATATTCAACACGTATTTATCAATAATACGAGAAGATGAATTTGACATCGTAGGTATATTAATTAATTAAACCTTTTCCAAAAAAAACCTAGATTTATAACGCCTGAAAAAGATATTATCGAAGAATGTGATCTTTAAAAATATAAACCAGTTGAAACGTTGGTTCAAAGTATACAACCTAACTTCAACAAATTGCTAATTCGCATTTATATTATTAAGGAAAATAACGATATAACAAGCACGTATATCAGTATACGTTCAAAAAGGTAAGCTACGAACATAATAACGATTGATAAGGCTAACGAGGCAAGATAACAACAATACTTGAAATAAAAGGCACATATGAATTACATTGCCATATTTTGCTTACCGGAGGCATCATAGAACTCGTTAATTGCAATATAAATACAGAATCTACAAGACAAGGATTTTGATAGGTTAAATGAAAGAATTGTGCAACAAATGGACAATTAAAAAAAATATTATCATAATTCGAGTAGATTCAATGACGGCTGTTAGAATAATAGTAATTGCAGTGCAGTAAGTTAACTTTACTTACAGCAAAGTTGACTATACTGACTACAAGTTAAGTGTATTATTTTGTGGGTCTAATGTATTGACTGCAAGTCAAGTACAGTATGGTCCCACTTCATACTAGGGTATAAGCCAAGCAATTGGCCTTACAAATTACTGTGCAAACTAGCTAGCAGTCTGCCAAACCTAGAACAATGCATCCACTACTCAACTACTGTAATACTACTGTTACTTCGACTAATCAGATCGACAACATTGTAACGTATAAAGCTTTACCAATACTGATCAGTGCTTATTAGGTAGAGTATAGATAATCTAAGTAAAAAGAGGGGCTACTTTCCAGTTACTCTTTATATTAACAATGGCAGATAGGGTAAAAGAAAGATTCTTGCGAAAGACCTCTACCATTGCGTCGGTTTTTACGGTAATAAGTAGAAAAAACTTTTAGGTTACATTGTTTTTTACTGTTATAAGCTAGTACCTGGCTAGTATTACCAGGAATCTAACCCTGGTAGTTCTATACGTTCTTGCGATGCTCTAAAGCAGGGAGGAAGCCGCTTAGAGACACGCTTTTACGCGTCACGTGACTAGGGGCGGGTTACACTATTTTAGCTCTATAGCCGCTTCCTAGAAAGGATTTTTCTTTCCCTTTTTTATTGAGGTTTATAAACAGAATCCGACCACCTTAAGCGATAGCTTCGGCTTTAGTCCCTTTATATATAAACCTTAATAATCGATATTTTTCCGACTTTGTTTTAGTTGTTTTTTAACGGTTATAGTTTGGAGCCATGTCTTTATCTTTCGACCCACCAAATTTAGACCACTAGGTTCTAAAACAATTTTTCGACGCGTACGTTAAAAAGTAGTTTTAAAACGCCTTAACGGCCTAGCCTCATCACTTTACGGCTTAATATAAATGTTTTACCGATGCCTTACGTGTAAAATTTATCGAATGAGATTAAGACGTTCAGAAATATGCTTCGTACTTAAAATAACGGAGCACCGACGTACTAAACGCCTTAACGAATATAATTTGATAACTCGAAGTTACCGGAACAACTACGTCTTCGGGTTAACTTCCCCTTTAAAAAGTTTCTACTACATACGCCATGAATAACGCTATTATTATATCGGTCCCTACCGGGGACCAAGTTAATTCCCTAAACGACAACGACTTAAACTCCTTTAATTCCGACTATAATGTTGGCACCTCTTTTGATGGACGTCGATAATCTAAACGTAAGCCTTTTAATTAACCGATTAATTTTTTTCGGAATTAAGCCATAATTTCTTATATAAAAGACCAAGAGAATACATAAATTACGTCGAAACCGGAAATTTATCGGTATTAAGATTACTTTTACTTCATTTTCCAATAATTAAAGGGCCTTGTAAAAACTGCTATAAAGAGTTACTATACCTATAAAAGCGATGGTGACACTAACGACCCCAACACCTTTATAACTATATTTTACGTTTATTACTACGATCCTAACGCGGTTAAAAGAGTTAACAATTAAAAAGCCTTGTTCGTGAAAGTTAGCGGTATAGTCTAGGAATTCACTGCTAAACTCGTTATCTTAAAGGGAGCTATTAATAATATACTTGCTAATAAGTTGCTTCCCCTCAATATACTCGCGGATTACAATAAATATGTTGTTTTTGTTTAACTTATCGACGAACGCCTTTATAATATTCTCACTCGTTACGGCGACACTAGTATTATTATTATCAGGGAAGTTTATCGTAGTAGAAATAACGGCGGCGACGCGCCCATTCGGAATAGCTAGGGCAATATTATTATAACTGCCATAAACGCTTTTTGAGCCGTTTATAAGCGACGCGCCGCCTAAGTTAACTATTCGAAACTTTCCCCATGTAAAAACCTCGGGTTATACTCATGTTACGACGCGGACGACTACCAAATTCGCACCTACCCGTAGGATCCGACGTAGCGCTCGAGCGGATTTAACGTTAAAGCCGTTATGGAAATCCATTTTACTTTATCCAAGGATTTTATCGACTTCGAGGAGGAAAAAACGTAACTCCTATATACAGTCGTGTATAAGAGTTAGTAAGACTTTAATTCGACTCGTTAATTTCATCTCAACTTTTGAATAACTTTCTGTTTACAGTAAATTTACTTTGCAATTTCATTCGTTCTATACACAATTTGATAGATATAGGTAATAAATACTATAACGTTATGAATAAGTAATTCACCGATCGTTTAAAGTTATTATGCTTTCATATTCCCCTAAGACAACTTATCAAAGCCACGTACTACGTACCCAATTTTCCCCCACAACTTATTACCTTTATAATCTTTTTAAACATTAATTTCGATAAATATAGCCACCGGATATAAGCCTATATCGTTCCCTCCTTATAATATAACGTTATTTAAAGTAAAAGTTGAATAAAACGCCAATAAATTACTTACGACGTTACGAAATATATACTAATTTTAAAACGAGCCGGTAACTATTGCGTTGAGAAGCGGGGATTCGCGCCCGTTTAAAAAACGTCGAAAAGAGTTGGCGCCATTATATTTCATGTTATTTTACGACAGTCCCGTAAGGACCGAACCGCTACTACGTAACTTGCCGCCGTTTCCTTCGAAAATATTAATAAAGTATTCGCCTCGAAACCACTCGTTTTTATTTACGATAAACCCCCCGCCGACCTTAAGAAATTAGCTCCCTTATTCGACAAAGCTTTTAACGACAAGTTTCCCTTTTACCGCTTTAAAGCGAATTTAAAATCTTTCTTCGTAACGATAGCTAAGGCTAACTTTTAAAAGTCACATAGGGTTCTTTATAGGGCATATCGCGTAAGGAACTCCTTATATTACATAAAACGTTAACCGAATTACTTAACTACAGTTATATTCGAGTAAATAACTTTTTTAATAGGCGTATTAATACTTTTCTTTCAAAACCCTAAAAAAGGGTTACGATTTTATATTAATTACCGCCGGTTTAATATTATTACAAAACTATATCGTTATCTGTTTCCTCTTATCAAAATATCGCTTACAAATATTTCGTAAGTTAAATAATTTATCAAATTAAATGTTAAAACCGCTTTTTACAAGATTTGTATCAAAAAGGAAAACAAATAAAAAAAAACTATATTTATTATACGTTTAGGACATTTCAAACAACTTATTACATTATTTAGACTTTTTAACGCCTCTATTACCTTTTAACAGTATATTAACAATTTGTGACGCCAATTTTTCAATATTTTTTATTTCGTTTACCTCGACGATATCTTCGTTTACTTTAACTATATGATCAAGTTAAATAAATCCTTAACGCCTTAAATTCCGTGAAACTCAACCAAAATATTTTCAAATACTAATTCGGTATTCAAAAAATCAAATACTTGAAATTCGTTATCGAAATTGATATCGGTATACGTATAAATTTAAAAAAGCTATGCGTTATCCGAGAATAAGCGGCTCCTACGTCGGTTTTAGGAATATGAAACTTTTTTAATTTTGTAAATTTTTACCGTCATTTTATTTGCAATTATTCGACGATCATCGAAATACTATTTCGGTTAACCCGTAAGGGTACCATATTTTGTAAAGGTTTAAGAAAAAAGATTTTTTCAAAAAACCAAAGCTTAGCTTCTTTTCCGAGCCTATATTTGTTTAATATAACCATAATTACAACATTTTTTCAAAAGCCGATTATTTTAACTAAACATGAAAAGAATGTTTTTTCTAACGCGACGACTATAGTAACCTACGCCTAATAACGTATTACTCCCGTCGCCTATTTCCCGCTAAATATAACTTCGAAATTTACGATAAGGAGTTGCTCGGAATTATAAACTGCTTAAAAATATGAAACGCAAAGTTTCGGGGTACGACACGCCCATTTACAATACTAACGGATTATAAAAACTTAAAGTACTTTATAACCATACGGCGGCTTTTCAAACGATAGGTCCGCTAGTTTAAACGCCTTTCTTAATTCCGTTTTCGATGAGTATGTAATAAAGTAATAGATTATACGCGACCTGATACGTTATTACGACGAAACCAAAATATTCCTAAAAGCCTTTCGTATTTACTTTATTTAAGTAAAAAAAGTTTAATTATTACGTCCCGAATAATCCGCTTCCGAGCCGCTTTCGCATATATATATCTCTCGGCTAATTATCGTCCACGAATTAATTCCGAAGGGCCGTAAACTTGTTACTAACATCGACCTTTAAAATTATTAAGATACCGTTATTATACGTAATATCATTTACCTCCAATTAGTATATACGATCCGTATAGACCACCGACATTTTATAACAGACATTCGTACCAACAACGACCGTACGTTAGAGGTTTCGATTTCGAAATATATAGTAAACAATAATATAATTTTACGGTTTAGCGACCGTATTTGGGTACCTATTTACGAACCGTTTACTACCGCGCGAATTTAAGCTATAAACAATTTACTTCTTACCGGTTACCCAGTCCGCGATGCTATTATCGCTATTCTTTCCAAAACGTATTTTTAACCCAGCTTATATTGTGTGGTCCATCGTTTTTATCGTAATTAAGACGTTTATAGCCGTAAAATCTATTGAACACACCATCGAGAAAAAGCTTTTCAAACTCCTCCCAGTTTTCGAACGACATTAAAACAAATTTTTTATCCACTTTATAGTAAATTTACTTTAGAAATACGATAATAACCCACGTTACTTTATAGTTATTACGAACCGTTTTAGTATAGTCGTTACCTTTAAAGCTATAATTACTATAAACGTCGAAGCTCATAAAAATCGATTCTTAAGTTACCATTAGCGATTATATAGGTTTTCGCTTACGTTTATTAACAACCGTAGTTTAAATTAAACTAATAGGTTTTAAAAGCGACTTTACAATTTAACTGGGGTAAAGCAACGTTTAAATATTGCCTTTTGGCCCAAAACCGACGAAGCGACCGAACGCGTGAATTAAAAAATCCTTAGGTATTTACATTTTTTCGTCATTTACACCTAATTCGAGCAAAACCGTTTATTATTCGATTACCAACTAATATAAAATAATAAAAATACGATTACGAGTAGTATTAACCCGTTTTTTATAACCTAAGGTTATTCCATTGATCCTATATAACCGGTATAACGTTTTCTCGTTTCGGATACAACACCAAGTATAAAGGCTAAAACCTTTGTTTAATAGATCTCCGACGTTACGGAATTCGTATAAGCTATAATAATGGATACATAATAATATATAAATGAGGTCGCTAATAAGCGACGATTTTCCTTAAAATATTTTCGAGTCGACGACGACATTTAACTCTTCCTTAAAAATTATACGTTAAACGATTTTTTTAAAAGGTTAAATTATCTTTACTATAAATACAGAATAAGACGTGTAATTGACTTTTAAATTATTAAATTTAACTTAACGGGTGGGAAATATCCACGATTTTGTATAAATTAATTCATATAAGTCGTTTTAAATCCACTCCTGAAGCTAGTAAACTCGAGACTTTTAACCGCAAGTTATAATTTTCGAAGGTAACAACGACGAGATAAAACCGAAATAGCAAGTCGAAAGTATACTATGAGCCCATAATAAACCCAAAGTTAAACGTACCCAACTTTATAACCAATCGAAACGACAGGTTTTAATTAAGTAAATGGGTTATAAACACCTGACTTAATAGCCATTTTCGATTTTTTTCAATATCATAACACGTAATACCTTCGAATTGCGTTATAAATTAACTAAATATAACGATAGGCTTATACGCATAATCCGTAAGCGAGCCTAATTTTACATTTTATTTAACGATATAGAGTAACGTGTAAGCCGTTAACGAATGAGTATTAAGAATACGTATTAATATTAACAAAGAGGATGAACGAACGACTATGACCGAGCCTATTTAAATATATCCTCAAAATCCTAGTCTAAATCCTTACCTAACAGTTGTTTACTTATTTCGACAAGCTAAGTTAATTTGATATCTATACGACCCAACTTAGCATTAATATATTCCAAAACCTTAATAAGCTTTTATATCGCTTTTAATAACGCTCTCTAACTGCTTGTTAGCCGCATCCTTTACATTTTTACCTTACTACAAAAAACTTACTTAAATGTTACGTTTTTTATTTATTAGTTATACGGTACGCAGGCCCCTAAAGCGTACAGAAGTAGTGGGGATAAACCCCCCCCCCCCGCCTCGGATATCGACCTTAATTTATATAACGCAACGTACTTTTATATCCCTCTTTATGGAGATTACCTAAGTTTATAGGTTCTTTAACTATTTATTAACATTTAAAAAACGGCTTATAAAAATGTAAACTTACTCTGATTTTAAAAGTCGAACGTTGAATACGCTTTAAACAACTCCTCAATGGCTTTATTTATATCGGGATTTAAATTTAGTGGCGTATAAGTATAACCAAAATTAAAGTTTGTAAGTCTAACGAAATAAAAGCGATACTGAACGCCAGTATTTATCAGTTTATTGGTAACTCCCCCGTAACTATTAGGATTATTTACCCTTAGTTTTTTGAAAAAAATTCCCCAAGTTATACGCTATTTTGAAAATATATTCGAAATACATCTATTTTCGAATCCTATTGAAGTACATATTGATGGCTCATAACGCGGGGAACTTTATATTCGTTAACAAAAACCAAGCAACTTCGAAACATATAAACCATATTTCTAATAACTTTGTACACTTTAACAATGAGTTAGGGATTTATCGTAACGATATAAGGGGTGACAAAGCTAAAAGTAAAATGACGGCAAAAACTATAAAGCTAAAAGTACCAATACTACACGATAGTATTACACTTAAAGCTAAAAATACTAGCACTACACGAAAAAGTTAAAGGTTGAAAAGTGAAAGAAGCTG